>KV016309.1:22656-35616 GCA_001598015.1 Dorcoceras hygrometricum
TCCAAGAGAGGACACCTACCTATGTGCCATGGGGTCACTCTATCTAAGTCTATGTGTCCGAAGACTGATGAGGAGATAGAGAGTATGGCACGTGTGCCATATGCCTCGGTAATAGGTAGTATTATGTATGGCATGATCTCCACTAGACCGGATGTACGCATATGCTCTGAGTGTCACGAGCCACTACCAAGCCAACCCCGGCCAATTGCATTGGAAGGCTGTGAAGGATATTCTTAAGTACTTGCGAAGGACTAAGAATATGTTCATGGTCTATGGGGGTGGTGAACTGAAATTGGAAGGCTACACTGATTCTAGCTTCCAATGTGACGTGGATGATTCGAGTCTACCTCTGGATTTGTATTCATGCTCAATGGTGGTGCTGTCTCTTGGAAGAGTTCCAAGCAAGACACCATCCCGGATTCAATCACTGAGGCTGAGTACATTGCAGCATCAGCTGCTGCTAAGGAGGTGATTTGGATAAGGAATTTCGTCCAAGAGTTGGGCCTCATCCCTGATGGAGTTGGTCCAGTCCTGGTGTACTACGACAACATGGGTGCCGTTGCGCAAGCAAAGGAGCCTAGGTCTCACCAAAGATCCAAACATATACTGAGGAAATACCACATAATCCGGGATATTGTGGCTAGAGGTGACATAGAAGTTGAGAGAGTCGCCTCTGCGGACAACGTTGCTGATCCACTTACGAAGCCCTTTCCAGGACTGTTGTTTGAAAAACATCGCGAAACAATGGGACTGCGCTTGATGAGTAGTTCGCTATAGGGCAAGTGGGAGATTGTTAGAGTAGATGCCCAACTAGCCAACTTGTGGCGTGTGGGTTTTATAGACTCTTGTATATGACAATCTTTATTTATGAAATACTCATTTATTTATGGCATTCTTTATTTTCATTATGTTATATAATGTTAACAATTGAGATAAAGTGTGAGGCTCTCTGCTCACAATTACTTTTCTAATATTAATCAGTGGGTTATTAATTTAAACTAAACAAGTTTAACAAATCTAATCTGGTTCATACATAAGTTACGTAAAAAAAAAATGTCAACCAGCAAAAGCGTAAATCTGCAGAAGCATAATAAGTTCAGCTGGTAGCGTAAACATGATTCATTTACACACATACTTCAAAGTTTACAGCGGTTACAAGCTAAGTTCACTAGTACACGCTTATGTCTTCTATACAAAACCAGACGTAAGCAACCTAAGACCAATTGTCCCAACATCTAGACTATCAGCTGATGTTTAGTCTTCCTGCTGTTGATCCAGCGTCTAGGTAGTATTTCTCGCTACCCGTGGTTGCTCCCCACTAGTTCTTTCTTCCTGTTGTCATGCACACATACAAAACAAAACAACAGCCGGATAAACTCCGGTAAGAATCATCTCAATATAATCAGCAGGTACGCATAATAACAATAAAATGCACAACAGTTTATAAACTGTAAACAAATGCAATGACATGAAATGATTCTAGTTCTCCTCTTCGATCTCAGAATTGATTCCATATCAGTTCGACGCCATCAAGATTCGTATCCGATCTTGACATGAATATTCATCTATCGAAACCATCTCCGGCTTCGAAAATCAGGCCAACTCAGTCCTGGGCATTAGAATCAATTCAATTCTCTTCAATATGCAAACTCATGCAAATATAAAAGATCCACTACCCGTTATGGATCGATACACACATAACTCAAGTCCTTAAATAAAGAACAGTTCTAAATCAAGAACAGTAATCAAATATGTATGTGATTTCAGCGGAATACTCAAGAAATATCATTCTCGAGTAATCTAGTTCCTGACTCTTCTGTCAGATTATACCTTCGTTCCTCTGTTTTCAACTACTTCAATCAGTGTTCTTAAGAGCTGTTCCTCACTTCCGGAGATACTCGCAAGATCACAGGTCGATAGCTGAAATCAAGATGTTCTCAGCATTTCAAATTCACTCGTATTTATAGACAACGATTTCTGTGGCTCTGCAGCATTTCCAACGTGTTCAATTCGAGTTCCACGTGTCATGCTGAGTATTCAACCAAGATATACTTCCACCGCTTCGAAAGTGGATAACTATAAACAGATTCCTCAACTGCTGTTGATCGTCCTCAGTTGCTGTTCGAATATCATTCTCGTGTTCTTCAGCAGAAGCAACAACCAGCTGTAGTAGCCACCAGTCGCAACATGAATCCAGTCGCAACATAAATTCAGTCGCAACACTTCAAAACTCAAAACGATGTCGTTATACTAATTCCAACGACGTCGTTACATATCCTCAGCTGGTACCACTTCGATAAAAGAAACCAGCAGCTGGGCGCACTCTTATTCCAACGGCTGATTTCGCAACATTAGTCGAAACGGTATCGTATCAACATTTCCTGTTTATAATCAAAACGGTGTCGCATTGCTCCCTCGACTGGATAACCAGCAGATACAACAATCTATCGACTGATTTCCAATTCCTCGCCTAGTTGCTAAACGACATCGTATCGAGGTTCCTGTTCATAAGTCAAAACGCTGTCGCATTATTCTCTCAGATGGAACCATTTTCACCTCGATTGGTTTGCGTTTATTACCAAAACGACGACGTCGCACCTACGTCATCATCAACCAGCAGATACATCAATAATCAGCAGATACACATCGATAACCAGTAGGTACACAAACCAGCAGATGCGTAAGGAATTCTTGCTGCTGATTCCTCGTGTAGTAACCAACACGTGGCGTTTTCTCATTAACTCTGGCATTCGCACGATTGCTTCCAGTTGAAATCAACACTAATGCTTCAACTGAATTTCAAAATTCCACCAGTCGCGAGCTACAGTAATCTGCTGCTGATTTTATCAAATCTCTTCAACTGGTTACTTCGTCTGGTTCTCACACTTAGCATGTTTTAACGATACACAGTTCTTTAATCACCCAACACTTCCAGAAGAAATCCGAGCTCAATAATCAAACTTCATCAAATTCTTAAATGTCGCAATTACTCAACTAATCCTCTTCTTAATGATTCTGGGCATTACATAAAGACCTAGAATGCACTATGTATGTTAGATGTCATAGTGGATATGATGGCTATAATGAAACACATCTAATAGTCACTGTGCATTCTAAATTCGTTCCTAGTCGATTGGGCCGTGAAATGAGGATAAGGCCGCCTGAGCTTGATACTAGCATCTGCAATGCGAAGTACCATGTTTCATTGGTAGGGAACATTGTGATGTTCTGAGCATTCAGATGGATAGTGACCTGGTGATCTATCGAACTACCCTCGTTCGGACTTTCCAAGTGGTTACCATTTGTCGAGTGGAAAAGTCTGAGGTCTTGGTTGTACTGATTAGTCCTCACTACTCAAAACGTCATTGAGACTCTACATGATAGGCGCCTCACTTTGACCCGTTTTCCGACTCACTTGGGGTCATTAGGCGGCGGGATTGGGTGAGGTCCCGATGCATGTAGGAGTCGATGCTTCGATGTCGAGGATTCACCGCTCGCTTTCATGTGTGGATATCCTATGCTATCTGAGGGGATAATAGTGTTTAAATCTCTGGCCAGAGTACTGGATGTGTTGTAGGTAAATGGGTTTACCTAGTTACACTCGCGATGTCACTATTTGATCTCCAAGATGTATTCATAGCTATCGGATCTATAGCGACTCTCGATTTACCAATGGTCGTTGATCTGATAGGGATATATGTGTAGAAAGGACCGTACTGTACGCTAACCACGACCAACTGGTTCTTTCTGGCACTATCAGTGATACCTAGGGGATCATGGGGCGATGTTTCTAGGCGCTTTACCATGATCTAATGGGTCAGTCCGAAATTGTGATTTCGGAGCCGCAATGGTTGTGGGCCCACGGCTAGCTGTATCCCTGAACCATTTAGGTCACACAAGTACTGGATTCATGATTCCCGTACGGAAACTTAGCTCACTGTGTTGAGCATATGAGGAGAATTTTAGGGATTGCGACTTCCTAAAAGTCAACAGGGGTGAAATTGCGATTTCCCACTGTTGAGGGGCAAAACTGTCATTTTGGACTAAGTAATCTGAAAAATTGTTTTCGCATCATAATATTAAGTTTTGGAACCTCAGTCGATCGGTCCGATCTGATCATCGATCGGAATTATGATGAAGCCACGGTGATGCAGATGAACCGAATGTTCATATATTGGACAGGGCCCGCCCCAGGTCCAATGGGCCGGTTCAAACCCATCATACCTATACTTAGTCTTGACCTAGGGCAACTAATGAATGATTAGCTACTAATGAATGATTAGCTCTCATAACCCTAGCCCCCAAGCTCCAAAAAACCGCCGCCCCCTCCTCTCAAACCTCACGCACGGCCGCCGCCGACCGCCGCGCCGCCGTCGTCAGTTTGTCGTGTGATCGGACTTGTTTCGATCACCGCGACGAGGATATTCCGTCCATGGCAAAATCCATCAGATCTTCTAGTGCAGATTGATGGAGGAAGATTGATTCCGGTGGTGGACCTGATTGACGATCTACCGCGGCCTACTGTTTGAAGTGCCGATTTCCTCGTGAAACTGGTCGGAGCCAGGCGCCTAGACGCCAGCAAGGTAGCAATTCGATAAACGCCCTATGAATGTTTATTGATTTTATGAATGATTGAACGTTTATCGGGGCAACTTTTGATTTCCGCGCGCCCACGGGAAACGGGATCCGGATCCGCCATTGTACGCCAACAGTTGACTAATCGTTGACATCTGATTACACCAACCGCGATACATCTGAACTATGAAACGACGACGTAGCGCTTCTAGCGCCAAACTCAACTATCAGATCTCTCTCTCCCTGGCAGATCTCTCACTCCACCAGACTCCACCAAAACGACAGCATTTCACTAAAATTTCACAACCACTCACGCAAACGGCCAGGGACTCAGATCTCGTCCTAAAACGACGGCGTTCACTTCTAAACGCTAGGGAATCAGATCTCATTCACAACTTCACCAATTCAACTCCATTTCTCAAACAGATTTCACCAGATAATTCCTGCGACTAAAATCTGAACAACTCCCCGAGAGATCTGAAATTCTCAAATCAGATTTCACCAAAAATCTCAAATCTGAAATCCGAAAATTCAAAAATTCTAAATTTGAATTTCTCAATCCTCACAAGTAGCATGATTAGATGTCAACGCTAGTCAACGCAGATGTGAGCGTATAGCGAGAGGCAGCTGTTCGTGTTAGCGCGTGGGTGCGAGAAGGTGCCACGTGTTAGTCAACACAGCTGAGTTGATTGTTGTTTTTAGCGTTCAGATGTTGCTAGCGAGAGACCTGTTTCAACTTAGGAAGCTCTGCTACGTCGTTTTGATTAGTTGGTATGACGTCGTTTGCTGTATGAGTTAGTAGCGCGTTTTGATGTCTGAACTGTATCAACAGAACCAGCAGAGGGAGAACACTGGATTCAGCTTTGAGGGGACTTTTGCCTTAGTGTAAGCAGAGATCTAAATTGTTAGTACAGTAGCTTTAACTCGAGGATTATATACCAAGTGCTGCTAAACACTTAGCGTGTTTTTTAACCCGACAGGTCTTATCATATCCTCTAGTGAAACCCTCGATAATTATTGTTCATTCAAACACTTCTCCGGTAGATTTCCGTTGATTTCTATCGTTGTTTGGAGCAAAACTGGTGGCGCTGAGCTCGTAGTGCTTAGGCCTATTGATTGTTACCAGTTAGGAAGCCTGATTTGACGTTAGAGGTGAAGCGCGAAGAGTCTGTTGTTCGAAGCTTTTCGAGAGATCTGACCTGAGCGTTCTTTGGTTCTTCTGGATTTTTGAGGTAGTTCCTGCTATGGTTGTGGAGACCAAAGAGGAAGCCAATTGAGCAAATTGAAGTTGTCATGCCTGAGTAAGATCTGTTGAGGTAGAATTTGACGGTAGAGGTACGAGTTGAGCTTTTGTTAACAGCTTTGAGCATAAGCGTGTTAGTATTTGAGGCATGATATATGTGCTCTGTGATTTTGTGTTTACGTGAACATCTTGATTGAATTGATATGCTCTGTTTATCTAATTTATGCATGTTGAAATCAGATTTGAATTTCTTGGCATTCATGCATACATATTGAGCCTATGATCGATTGAGAACCTGAGATAGAGCCACATTGTGAACGGCGGACAGATGTGCCGTGCCTGAAAGGTCCAACGCTATCATCGAAGTGGTGACCGACTGATTAGTTGTGTCTGAAGACCATCGAGATGTGATGGCTGACGGGCCTTAAGATCACAGACCGATGATTTCCCCGGTTGATACACTGTGCGGGTATAGAGGCTCGACAGAGATTACTGCCCGCTGATTAGCAGGCCTTGATGACCGATTTCTTTGACAGCCGCATGCATTCATGACTTAGAATACTGCATGTTTATGATTTGCTGTTGTCAGGCCCCGTGCTAGTCACTCAAGATTACAGCACATAATAGCGGAAGCATAAAATAGGGCTTAAAAATTTTTTCAAAATCATTTGGGCCTGAACTCAAAATCATCATTTAAAATATTCATAATCAAAATATGAGTTGACTCAAACTCCTAAAAAACACGTAACAATCAATACTCAAATCAAATACAGATCCCCAATACATAAAAACACGGGGCATCCCCCGGTTCAATACATATCATAAAATAACTGGGACTCAAGGGAACGGGGATCGACCAGCTGGCACTCCACTCGGTCCAGCTTGGTTACCTGAAGATCCTACAAATGGGTAACACAGACGCAAACAACACAAAAGCAGGAAAACAAATACGAGGTCAAGCCTCAGTACGAAGAGCCATCTAAAACAGCAATCAACCAACATGCTATAAATAAAATCATGAAATGCATGTGGCTGCCAAAGGAATCAGTCATCAAGGCCAGTTAATCATCTCAAGTCAGCCTCTATACCACGCACAGCAAAGCAGCCGGTGGAAATCATCGGTCCGTGATATTCCGGCCCGTCAGCCATCACAGCTCGGTGGTATTCCGATACGACAACTCCGTCGATCACCACTCCGATGATAGCGTTGGACCATTCGGGCACGACTACTCAGTCAGCCGGTCACAACGTGGCTTTCAATCAGGCCATCAATCGATCGAATGGCTCAATATGTATGCATGTATGACAAGAAATTCAAATCTGATTTCTACATGCATAATCTACGCAAAACAAAACAAACAATCAATAAATTCATCAATTCAGTTTCACGTAATTCACATAACAACCTCTCAATAGATTTCACAACTCGAAATATAGTCATTTTCAAGCTCATAGCCGTTTAGAGCTGCTCAAATTCGTACCTTCAAGCCTCAAATACCTCAACAGATTTCTCACAAGTCGCTGCAAACTCACGACCTAGGCAACCAGATCTCTCCTGGCTCGGCAAACATGGTAGGGACACCCTGGAAGCTGAAATCTGTACAAGGTATCTAACAATCAGCTAAATTCGAACTAAACAGTTAAGATTCTAAGGTCCAGTAGCATAACTCAGCTACCAAATCCTACAGAGCACTACTCAGCTCTCAAATGAAGATCAAAACAGCAAGAAATGCTCACCCAGAAGCTTAAACCAGCAGAAGAACAAGCAGAACAGATTTATCCAGAAATCTTCGAACACCAGCAACTTCGCGTTTCCTTTCCAACGCTGATTCAGGGTCTCAAATGGGTAGTAATCGAAAGAGCTAGACAAGGGGAATTCAGCTCCACCAAAATCGTCCAAAACAAAGGCTGGAAACGATGGAAATCTAACGGAGAAATGTTCGAATGAATAGTGTCGGACGAGGGTTTCAACAGAGAAGAGGATAAGAAAATCGGGTTGAAAATATTCTAAGTGTAACTCAACACTTGCATTTTAAATCCTCTACTCAATCTCTATCGAACAAAACAAATCCCGACTAAAACAGATCCCTGCATCGTTATATAGCGCCAAACATATTCCTCGAACTGCGCTTAAAACCCATCAGATTTCATTGCGCTAATGCTAACACTCGCGCGCTAAACCAAACGACATCGTACAGGTGACATCTGAACGCTACAACGTTAACATATGTCAGATCCCTCCGCTCACACAATTCAAATCACGCTAGCGCTCACTAGCCAAAACAACGACGCCACTTAACAAAACGACGTCGCACCTGAGACATGTGAAACATAACTAACGCTCGTCGCTGAATCAGATCTCTACACATGTACCTTCGCCAGCGTTCAACACCACTGAAACAGATCTCTCACCTGAACACGCTAATGCACCAGCAGTCAACTCCGCAATTGACCAACATGACATCTGCTCATGTCACACGCTAGCGCTAACAGATCTCTCGCTACTCTCCAATAGTGTTGACCCGCGTTGAGGTCTGCTTACTCCGCCAACCAGATCCCATCTTCAAGCGAGACATCTGAAATCGCGAAACGACGGCATATAGCTTCTAGCGCCAAACTCAAGTATCAGATCTCTCTCTCCCTGGCAGATCTCTCACTGCACCAGACTCCACCAAAACTACAGCGTTTCACTAAAATTTCACGACCACTCACGCAAACGCCCAGGGACTTAGATCTCACCCAAAACGACGGTGTTCACTTCTAAACGCTAGAGAATCAGATTTCATTAACAATTTCACCAATTCAACTCCATTTCTAAAACAGATTTCACCCGAAAGAAGCTTACAACTCGAAGCACATCTCAAGGAGAAATCCGAAAATCATCAACCAGACTTTACCAAAATCTATAGTCTGAAATCTGAAATCTGAAAATTCGAAATTATAAAATCTCGTGACTAATCCTATACAAATCCTATTAATCACTATTTTGAATTCTCAATTCTCACAGCTGTTATATTAGTGCTCTTCGTACTGTGTCTTCACCTCGTATTCTTTTTCTGCTTTTGTATTGTTTGGGACTGTGTTGTCCATTTGCAGGATCATCAGGTAACCAAGCTGGACAGACTGGAACTGCAGCTTGTCGATCCCCATTTCCTTGAGTCCCAGTTTCTTCCAAAATCGAGAGGTGAATCTCGGATCTCTATCTGAAACTATCGAAACAGGCACTCCATGCAATCTAACCACATGGTCGACATACAACTTTGCCATTTTCTTCATCGAACACCTCACATCATAGGGAATGAAATGGGATTACTTCGAGAGTCTATCAATCACCACCCAAAGCGCATCACATCCCCTATTAGATCGAGGTAAATGAGTCACAAAATCCATGGCGATGTGCTCCCAATTCCATTGAGGCACTTCCAAACTTTGCAACAATCCACCAGGTCTCATAGCCTTGACCTGCTGGCAATTCAAACATCGAGCAACAAAACCAGAAATGTCGCTCTTCATATCTTCCCACCAGTAGTGAGACTTCAAAGCATGGTACATCTTCTTCTCCCCCGTATGTACGCTATATCGACTGCAATGCAATTCATTCAGAATAGTCTCTTTCAAAATCAATCAAGTTCGGAACCACCAATCTTCCTCTAAATCTCAAACATCCATCAGAGGCAACAGAGAAGTCTTTAGACAGAACATTCTGGGCCTTAATATTCAACTCATGGATATATGGATCAGTCCGAAATGGGATTACTTCGAGAGTCTATCAATCACCACCCAAAGCGCATCACATCCCCTATTAGATCGAGGTAAATGAGTCACAAAATCCATGGCGATGTGCTCCCAATTCCATTGAGGCACTTCTAAACTTTGCAACAATCCACCAGGTCTCATAGCCTTGACCTGCTGGCAATTCAAACATCGAGCAACAAAACCAGAAATGTCGCTCTTCATATCTTCCCACTAGTAGTGAGACTTCAAAGCATGGTACATCTTCTTCTCCCCCGTATGTACGCTATATCGACTGCAATGCAATTCTTTCAGAATAGTCTCTTTCAAATCAATCAAGTTCGGAACCACCAATCTTCCTCTAAATCTCAAACATCCATCAGAGGCAGCAGAGAAGTCTTTAGACAGAACATTCTGGGCCTTAATATTCAACTCATGGATATATGGATCAGTCCTCTGCACCTCTCTGATGTCAATCAGAATCTGTGGTTCAACCTGAATCGAAGAAACTATGAAATACAGATAATTTGGTTGAAACCGCCAACCAGAAGTACTCAACTGCTCGTGGACTCTCGAGATGCTCAAGGATGTCAGCATCGCAGGCTGGGCTTTTTTACTCAAAGCATCGGCTACCAAATTCATTCTCCCAGGCTAATACTTTATCTCGCAATCAAAAACCTTAAGCAACTCAATCCAACGACGTTGCCTCATATTCAAATCCGACTGGGTGAAGATATACTTCAAACTCTTGTGGTCAGTGTACACCACAAACTCCTCACCATATAAATAGTGTCGCCATATCTTCAAGGCAAACACAATCGCAGCCAAATCCAAGTCATGAACGGGGTATCTCGTCTCATGAGGCTTCAACTGTCGAGACGTATACGCAATCACGTACCCGTTCTGCATTAAAACACACCCTAAACCACTCAGAGAAGCATCGGAGCACACCACAAAACCTCCAGAACCCGAAGGCAAGGCCCAAACAGGAGCAGTAGTCAACTTATCCTTCAGCATCTGAAAAGTCGACTCACACTCATCAGTCCAAACAAACTTCATATCCTTCTGGGTCAACTGAGTCATCGTCCTGGCTATCGAAGAAAACTTCTCAATGAAACGCCTATAGTAGCCAGCCAATCCCAAGAAACTACGGATCTCAGAAACATTTCTAGGTCGCTCCCAGTTAAGATCTGCTTCGACCTTACTACGATCCACATAAATTCCTTGCGCTGAAATCACATGACCCAAGAAGATAACTCTATCTAGCCAAAATTCGCACTTGCTGATCTTGGCATACAATTTTGAATCTCTCAGTCTCGGCAAAACTATCCTCAAGTGCTCTTTATGCTCTCTGAAACTCCTCGAATACACCAAGATTTAATCTATGAAGACAATCACGAATCGATCAATGTACTCGCTAAAGACGCGATCATCAAGTTCATGAACACAGCAGGAGCATTCGTCAATCCAAACGGCATCACCAGGAACTCATAATGACCATATCTCGTTCGGAAAGCTATCTTTGCCACATCAACGTCTCTATTCCGCAACTGATGATAGCCATATCGCAAATCAACTCGCTAAAGACGCGATCATCAAGTTCATGAACACAGCAGGAGCATTCGTCAATCCAAACGGCATCACCAGGAACTCATAATGACCATATCTCGTTCGGAAAGCTATCTTTGCCACATCAACGTCTCTATTCCGCAACTGATGATAGCCATATCGCAAATCAATCTTCGAATACACGGCCGATCCTTGCAACTGGTCGAACAAGTCATCAATCCTCGACAAAGGATACTTGTTCTTCACTGTCGCTTTGTTAAACTGCCGAAATCAACGCACATCCTCATAGATCCATCTTTCTTCTTCACATACAGAATCGGAGCTCCCCAAGGCGACATACTTGGTCTAATGAAGCCTTTCTCAAGAAGATCTCTCAACTGATCCTTGAGCTCTTTCAACTCTGCTTGCGCCAACTGATACGGAGCTCTAGAAATCAGGGCTGTACCAGGCACCAACTCTATACTAAAATCAATCTCTCGTCTTGGAGGGAATCCAGGAATCTCGTCTGGAAACACATCTGGGAACTCTTGATCAATCGGAACATCGCTCAACTCCACTCTCGACTTATGGGAAATATTTAGGGCATAGATCATAAACCCTGAATTCTCCAGCGAGAACAAACTAAACATCTCCATGGCTGATACCATAGGAATCCTAGGTCGTAAATCAGCACCATAGAACTCCCATTTCTCTCCAGATCGAGGCCGAAACCTCACCACACCGCTTGAGCCTGCTGCGGTCCCGGATACTGATGTCTCAAAGGTACTCCAAACCTAGAAGGCTCACGATGTTGGAATCCAGATCGTTGGAACGGAACAAAAGGCTGCTGCCGCTGCGAAGAACCACCAGCGGAACCTTGCTGTGACTGACCCAAAGACTGCCCTTCCATCAAAGGAAACACTCTATAAAAATGTCCCGGTTGACCACAAAGAAGACAAATACCTCAAACTCCACGACACTGCAAAGTCTCATGCTTCCCTCCGCATTGTCCACAAAACACACCGCCAGAACTACTGCCACCAGAACGCACAGAACCAGAGGTACTCGAATGCACCTTCTTATTAAACTGTTTGTCTCGCGGCTTGAACATCTGACGACTCGATTGCTGCGACCCTTGAGGAGACTAAAATGATTGCGACACATCTTGCACCGGTGGAAAAGAGCGCCCCACTGTCGGCTGAACCGGAGCCTGTGCCTCCAACAAACTCTCCTCAATATCTACATCCCGATCCACGGCCTCAGCATAAGTTGCAGGTGAACCAGACAACACCATCCGGAACAAATCAGGCCTCAAACCCTTCAGAAACTTGTTCCTCTTAGTCCTTTCCTAGTTAGCTACATGGGGAACATACATCAAAAGCGAAGATAACTGTCTGGCATACTCGGCCACCTTCATGCTCCCTTGCTTCAAGTTGTCGAACTCTCGCTCACGACTGTTGTAGTAGGACTCTGGGTATACTCCTTTCGGAACGCTTCACAAAAGCTCTCCCAAGTAATCACAGTCCCACTCTCTCGCAAGATACGGGAATTACCTCTCCACCAGCGCTGCGCGTTATCTCTCAACTGCATCACCTATAACTTCAATCTCTTCTCAGGAGCGTACTCCAAAGTATCAAACAACTCTTCCATCTGAACTACTGTTGTAGTAGGACTCTGGGTATACTCCTTTCGGAACGCTTCACAAAAGCTCTCCCAAGTAATCACAGTCCCACTCTCTCGCAAGATACGGGAATTACCTCTCCACCAGCGCTGCGCGTTATCTCTCAACTGCATCACCTATAACTTCAATCTCTTCTCAGGAGCGTACTCCAAAGTATCAAACAACTCTTCCATCTGAACTA
>KV016309.1:47892-63938 GCA_001598015.1 Dorcoceras hygrometricum
TATCCGAGGCCCTAGACTCCTCAACGGAACGTCTAGCAGTCCTACCTCTACCTCTTCTCAGCGGCATCTAATCAAAACTCAAGGTAAGAACTAACAGTAGATAATCACAGAGACAAATAAAATAATCACAAAAGCCACAGAGTCAAAGGGATATTATGCTGAATGCCCTCATCACTATCCGAGGCCCTAGACTCCTCAACGGAACGTCTAGCAGTCCTACCTCTACCTCTTCTCAGCGGCATCTAATCAAAACTCAAGGTAAGAACTAACAGTAGATAATCACAGAGACAAATAAAATAATCACATAAGCCACAGAGTCAATCAAAATCAAATCCAAACTCTGTGCCTAGACTCGAGTGTGATCAAAGGAAAACAAGTTTATCCCAGTTTAAGCTCTGATACCAAAAGTGTCAGGCCCCGTGCTAATTAACAAGGATTAATATCACAATTAAGCACATAAACACGGAAGCATAAAGTAGTGCTAAAAATTTTCGAAATAAAGTTGGGCCTGAACCAAACCATATCTTCAAAATAGTCATATTCAAAATACGAGTTAAATCAAGACTCATACAGCAACATGTAATCTCAAATAAGAATTCAGATACAGATCCCCGATACATAAAAACGCAGGGCATCCCCTGGTTCAATACATAATAAAATAACTGGGAATTGAAGGAAATTAGTATCGACCACCTGGGGTACCAGTCTGTCCAGCTTGGTTACTTAAAATCCTGCAACTGGGCACACAGACCCAAACAACACAAAAGCAGGAAAAGAAATACGAGGTCAAGCCTTAGTACGAAGAGCTATCTAAAAATAGCAAATCATGCAACATGCTATATCTAAAGTTATGAAATGCATGAGGCTATCAAAGGAATCGGTCAACAAGGCCTGCTAATCAGCTAGCAGTAATCTCAATCGAGCCTCTATACCCGCACTGTTGGGGAACGTGGTGGCGGATCCGGATCCTGTCTCCCGGCAGCGCAGCGGAAGTTTAAAATTAAGCGTCGGGATACATTCAATACAATAAAATCAATACTATAAACCATTCGTAGGATGATTTTCGGGGTGTTACCTTGCTGGCGTCTAGGCGCCTGGCTCCAACCAGAATCACAGGGAGACTGGCTCTTCACGGTAGGCGGCGGTAGATTCGTCTAATCGAGTCCATGACCGGAAGCAAGGTTCCTTCGTCAGCCTGCACTAGAAGGCCTGACGAGATCAGCACGGACGAAAACTCCTCGAAAGGTTGGTCGGAACAAGGCCTGCTAATCAGCTAGCAGTAATCTCAATCGAGCCTCTATACCCGCACTGTTGGGGAACGTGGTGGCGGATCCGGATCCTGTCTCCCGGCGGCGCAGCGGAAGTTTAAAATTAAGCGTCGGGATACATTCAATACAATAAAATCAATACTATAAACCATTCGTAGGATGATTTTCGGGGTGTTACCTTGCTGGCGTCTAGGCTCCTGGCTCCAACCAGAATCACAGGGAGACTGGCTCTTCACGGTAGGTGGCGGTAGATTCGTCTAATCGAGTCCATGACCGGAAGCAAGGTTCCTTCGTCAGCCTGCACTAGAAGGCCTGACGAGATCAGCACGGACGAAAACTCCTCGAAAGGTTGGTCGGAACAAATTCCGGCGAGGGACGACGGCGGCGGCAATGGTGGAGGCCGGCGGCGGCGGCTTTGGGAGAGGAGGGGGCGGCCGAAACTTAGGAGCTAGGGTTAGGTGTTTTGTTGTTATGAATTAAGCCCTAAATCACACATTAGTATATATTAAATATACTTGGTCTTGAACCGGCCCATTGGACATGGGTCAGGCCCAAGTCCATATATGAACATTCGATTCGTTTAATTCATTGCGGTTTCATCATAACTCCGATCGACGATCAGATCGGACTGATCAACTCAGTTTCCAAAACTGAATATTATGATCTGAGAAACCATTTTTCAGAACCCAGTGCAAAATGACCGTTTTGCCCCTCAACAGCGGAAATCACGATTAGACCCCTGTTGACTTTTAGGAAGTCGTACTTCCAAAAATCCTCCTCCTATGCTCAACACATTGAGCTCAGATTCCGTGCGGGAATCTTGAATCCAGTACTTGTGTGACCCTCAATGGTTCAGGGATACAGCTAGCCGTGGGCCCACAACTCCTTGTGACTTCGAAAACACATTCTCGGACTTGCCCATCGGACGATGGTAAATCATCTAGCAACATTGCCCCATGATCCTCTAAGTATCACTGATAGTGCCTGCAAGAACCAGTTGATCATGGTTAGCGTATAGTATGGTCTTTTCATCTCAAATACCCCGATTGAATTAACGATCATTGGTAAATTGAGAGTCGCTAGAGATTCGATATCCATGCATAAATCTTGGAGATCAAATAGTGACATCAAATGTGCTACTAGGTAAACCCATTTGCCTAAAGCAAATCTAGTCCTCAGGCTAGATATGTATCACACTATTATCTCCTTAGATAGCATAGGATATCCACACACAAGGGCAAGTGGTGAATCCTCGACAAAGAAGCATCGACTCCTACATGCATCAGGACTTCCCCCAATCCTGCCACCTGATGACCCCAACAAAGTCATTAAACGGGTCAATGTGACCTATCATGTAGAGTCTCAATGACGTTTTGAGTAGTCAAGACTAATCTATACAACCACGACCTCGAAATTAATCCACTCGACAAATGATAACCACTTGGAAAGTCCGAACGAGGGTAGTTCGATAGGTCACGAGGTCAGTATCCATCTGTATGCTCAGAACATCTCTATATTCCCTACCAATGAAACGTGGCACTTTGCATCGCAGATGCTAGTCAAGCTCGGGCGGCCCTTTTCCTCTTTCGGACGGCCAAATCGACTAGAAACTCATTTTGAACACACAGTGAATATTAGATGTGTTTCATGATAGCCATCAAATCCACTATCCACTACAAAAAACCAGTAATAGACAACGGATCCGTTGTGAAAATCACCATTGTCGAAGCCCGTGTTGTTAAAAGTCACGGTTAACGACAATGAATTTTACATGTTTTTTGTTTGAACGTATAACAACGGGTAAAAGCCATTGCTGTTTGAACATGTTTTTGGATCGAAAATATAGTTTGAAATATAGCTCGGGAGTTCAGAAGTAGGGGTTTGAATGAACTCCTTCACAGATTTCTGATAAACTCTTTTCAAACAGATTTTAAAACTTTCGACTGCCTCTAAGCTGAGTTACCATATTAGGGGAATCTCAGTATGCTGCTATTCTCCCGGGTAACAAAAAACATGCGGAATGAACTTGATTTAAACAATGAAAGCTATAAGCAGTAAATAAATGTTGTAAAGTAAAAGAGACAAGATATTTGTTTATTGAAGTTTGGAGCTTAAACACCTAAATCTCCCATTCTTCCTTGAACGAGAAGGTTTACACCAGAAAATTTGATTACAATAACTCCTGCTGCAATCCTATCCGAAAGCCCGCAAGCTGTAAGAACTTCTAGCAACACCATGACAGAAACAGATGCGTAATCTGTTCTGCAAATAGAACGAAAGCTTCAAAGATGTTTAAGCTTTCACGCTTTCTAGGCAGTCTGTTTTTGATTTATAATCAATACACAATACCATAGAGTGGTTAAACATGAATGAATAAATGTAAGGATTTTTAGTGTAGGTTGTAACGAAGGTGATGATAAACAGTGAGATTTTGAGCAAAAATAATTCTGCAGCGTAATAGTATGTAGCTTGAAATTGTTTGTGGAATTCTGTTTATGAAAGATATTCGTAGAAGACAGTCTTGTCGTACGTTGATTTTATAAAATTGTTTGTCAGGTAAGTCGTCTACTTCCGTTCATTGTTCTATAGATATATAGTGATTTCCATCTCTATAAAACGACAAAAATATATTTTGTACCTACTAGTTGATATTCTTTCCATCTACGAAGAACTTGCCATTATTTATTCCATAATCATAGGAAAGGTACAGTTAAATACAAAGATACCATCCGGTAAGTTTTGCCAGTAAATACGCCTACGACTGATTTAACTTGATCTGACCGAATCAAATCCAAAATTATACATACTGTGAGGTACGATGACAAGCGTAGGTTGAGTTTGGCTACGTTCAGTTGAGGAGGAGTGCCGAGCGTTGGTGGAGAGGTGCTTCTCGAGCGCTAGAGGAGACTGGTGTATGGATTTCGTGGAACAGTTTTTGTACTGCCTTTCGACAGTAGTACGCCCCTGAGTCCTATGTTAACGCCAGGGAGCGTGAGTTTGATAACCTGGTGCAGGGGACTATGTCCGTGGGAGAGTATGCCCGGAGGGTTTCTTCTCTTATTGCGTATGTTCCGTATGTTTCTGGCCGAGAGAGGGCGAAGAGGAACAAGTTCATGGAGGTAATCAATGAGTAGTTGTATCCTTTGGTGTTTTCGGGTTCATCGACGAGTTATGCAGATGCTGTGGACAAGGCTATGGATATTGAGGAAGGACTGCAGAACCGTAGCTCTCGTGTTAGGCCGCAAGTGGTGCAAGGCAACCGTCCCTTGGTTCCGAAGGTGCAACCTTCCCAGTCTGTGCAGTCATCCCAGCCACCTCAGCAGCAGGTAGCCCAACAGTCTGGACACCATAGGTTTAGACCTCGTGGTCGTCATTTCAAGAATAAGTCGGGTTCTAGTTCTTCTGGCTCAGGCAATTCTAGCAGCAGTAGTTCCAAGGTCGAGTTATGTGGCCAGTGTGGAGGAATACATCCTACAACGCAGTGTGTAGGTGTGCAAGGTTCGTGTAAAAATTGTGGGCAGTATGGACACTTTGCGAGAGTGTGTCCTTTGGCTGGATCTCAGCCCACCGCTGCACCACCGCAGGTTCGTGCGTGTGGATCGTCTAGAGGTTGTTCTTTTCCTGCTCCACAGTAGAGGTTGGGAGAGCCTCAGTATAGGCTGTTCCAGAAGCCTGGTACTTTGCGGTTTGGACAGTATTCCAGCCCCAGTTTTCAGGACCTCAGTATTCCCAGGTGAATGCCATTACGAGGGTGCAAGCGGTGGGCACCCCAACAGGAGCGATCGCAGGTACTTGCTTTGTCTTTGATTTTCCTGCGCGTGTATTGTTTGATACATGAGCATCGCATTCGTTTATTGCTGCTCCATTTGTGGTTGAGCATGGTTTGCATACCACTCCCTTGAGAGATGTTGTGTCTGTTGCAACCCCTGTCGGTGCGAGCCTGTACTCAATAGATTTTGTTGAATGTCATTCTTAGGTTTGGTGAGAACGTGTTGTTAGCGAATCTGATCAGGCTAGTGATGTGGGATTTTGATTTCATAGTGGGAATGGACGTATTGTCTGGTTATAGGGCCACCGTGGATTGTTTCCATGGAGTTGCGCGTTTTAGGCCCCAGTCTGGAGAGAAGTGGGACTTCTATGATCTCGATTCCCGATCGAAGATTCCTTTAGTATCTGCGATGGAGATGTTTAGCCTGTTGTCGTTGGAGAATGATGGATTTAATGCTTTGGATGCGTCTTCTTCGTCGTTTGTGAAGATTAGTGATGTTCCCATTGTTCGCAATTTCCTGATGTGTTTTCGGAGGAGATACCTGGTTTTACTCCGAAGAGGGAGATATATTTCAGCATTAAGTTGGTACCTGGTACAGCTCCTATGTGAGACCTGTGTTTTCACAATCAGATGTTGGTCGGGTTTGGACCAGCTGTTGGTCGATGTGCTTGGCGTAGACATCGATTTTGCCTAAGTGTTGGAATCAGCAGAAGTAGTAGTGGGATCAGCCGTTGAGTGATCGCGTCAGTTGTTGATATTTCAGACGTTGCGTGTTGGTAGGAAGCAGCAGCAATGTTGACATGGATTTCAGTCGTTGGTGTATTAGCATGTATCCATCTGTTGGTTTCGTTAGCGTGTTTCGTAGCGGGTAGCAAAACTACGTTGTTTAGTTAAGTTGGAATGACAGCGTTTTGAGTGGAGCGCTTTGCAGGTGTTGGTTAGGATAGACATCAGCTGTTGAGAGAGCTCATGCGTTGTGATTGCTGGTTTGTGGATCAGCTGTTCACAGTAACCTTATCCGTCCTAATTTCTGGTGGTAGACAACTCCGACGAGAGTGAGAGTGGTAGCGTTGGACTCCTCTCGCTAAGGCGCTTCGTTCTATACCTCTTTAGAAGGCTTTGGAGGAGCTGGAAGAGGATCGTAGGATCGCTAAGACACCTCCCTCGTGTAGTTTGCTAGCATAAGCGTTCCCTGCCGTGCCAGTAGTTTCGTTGGGGTAAGTAAAGATGCTAACTTTAAGCTTTGTTAGAGCTTTTCGTTGAGTTAGGAAGGTATATGAGCGCTGGTGGATTTGTAGCTCCCAACTGCTGTTATTTTACGTTTCGGCTTTTAAGCAGTGGCTTGTGTTGATATAGCAGGTGACAGATCTGTGTTGATCGGAGTTGATTGTAGCAGCTGTGTGTGGTAATTTTAGCTCAGAAGCTGGTGAGGTAAGGATGTTGAGATTTATTACGGCTTGAATTGGCAAGGATATTTATGTTTGATTGTTGTGTGTGCATTGCTTGTTGTTTTATATGCTGTTCAGCTGTTGCATTGCATACGCATGATCATTTCCATTTCAGCTGTTGTAGCCGTGCTTTGTTGTTGCTCTGTTTTCTTACCGGGATGCGAGGGCGAGCGGCAATACCGCACTCTCATCTCCCTACTGGTCTGTTAGCCCTCAGGCGCCGAGTGGTTAACTACCACAGTTCATTGGTTGGGCAACAGCAGGTTGAGTTATTGATGCATCTGATATTCAGGTGTGGTGTAAAGATGAGCGGGTAATTCCCGTGTGCTTGTACACACACCAGTGGCCACTAACCATTCTTCGCAGAATCTGTTGTCAGCTGTTGAATTCTTTGGCTCCCTTTCTTGGTTGTAGCCTTCGGCTGTTGCATTGTCCTTCATGCATAGCATTAGCCTTATATCTTTTGCTATTCATTGTTGTTTTATAGTTGCTCTCCGTACTGGGGTTTAACCCCGAGGTCCCTCTGGGGCTGTTGTTTTTGTTTACCTGTCTGTTGTTCAGGTTTTCCAGGATTTGCAGCTGGTCGAGGTTATGATCCAGCTGGTGGTGCCCCAGGAGGTGGTTAGAGTGTCCCAATTATATATATAGTATTTGTATGCACTGGTATCACTTTGTGTGATGCTTAGTCTAATATAGTTGGTAGACCATTTGTACTTGTGTTGTATTCAGCCGTTGGGCATTTGTTGTACTTGAATATTTGTGCTGTTTTGGATTTATAAATTTGGATTATTTTGAGTATCTTGTATTTTAAATTATGTTATCTTTCAGTAGGGCCTGGGATAAGCTCGATTTCTTTGATCACAATTGAGTCTAGGCACAGTGTAGTGTGTTGTTTGTGCTTGACTATGTGATTATGTGCTGCATATGGTTGTGTTATGTGATTTCTATGTTGTACTTGTTCTGTGTTATCTTATCATGTTTAGTGCCTTCGTAGAGAGATGCCGCCTAGACGTTTGGGTAGAGGTAGAGGGCAGTTTCAGGACAAGTCTGGAGATCAGAATGAGGATCAACGTAGTTTCCCTTCTCGTTGTCGTGGTAGACGTGAAGAGGAGGAAGTCGACAACTTAGCAACCCGTGTGGAAAGCATGGAGTTTGTGATGGCTAGGTTCCAACGGATGAGTCCCCAGATCTTTAACGGTGATGAGTATAGAGAGGATGCGGATTCGTGGTTACAGCACATCACTGGTTTGTTCGATCGTGTTCAGTATGATGATGTGCTTCGGTTGAGTTTGGCGACCTTTCTTTTGAAGAAAAGTGCGGAGCGTTGGAGGCGTGGCGCTTCAAGGACTCTGGAGGAGACCGGTGTGGAGATTTCTTGGGATAGCTTCTGTGTTGCCTCAGGACAAGTCTGGAGATCAGAATGAGGATCAACGTAGTTTCCCTTCTCGTGGTCGTGGTAGACGTGAAGAGGAGGAAGTCGACAACTTAGCAACCCGTGTGGAAAGCATGGAGATTGTGATGGCTAGGTTCCAACGGATGAGTCCCCAGATCTTTAACGGTGATGAGTATAGAGAGGATGCGGATTCGTGGTTACAGCACATCACTGGTTTGTTCGATCGTGTTCAGTATGATGATGTGCTTCGGTTGAGTTTGGCGACCTTTCTTTTGAAGAAAAGTGCGGAGCGTTGGAGGCGTGGCGCTTCAAGGAATCTGGAGGAGACCGGTGTGGAGATTTCTTGGGATAGCTTCTGTGTTGCCTTTCGACAGGAGTACGTCCCGGAGTCGTATGTGAACGCCCATGAGCGGGAGTTCGACAACTTGGAGCAAGGTACGATGTCTGTTAGGGAGTATGCCCGTAGTTTTTCTTCTCTGTTGGCATATGTCCCGCATGTAGCTGGCCGAGAGAGGGCCAAGAGGACCAAGTTTATTGAAGGTTTGAACGAAGAGTTATATACTTTGGTTTTGTCGAGTAAAACAAAGAGCTATGCAGAGGCTGTGGATAGCGCTATTGACATCGAGGAAGGTCTGCGGAACCTGAGGTCGTGTGCTAGGCCTCAGGGTGCTCAGGGTGGTCATCCCGCTGTTCAGAGAGCACAGTCTTCTCAGCCTTCCCAGTCTGCCCAACAACCCCCATAGCAGCAGCAGCAGCAGTTGGCTCAACAGTCTGGCCGTCAGAGGTTCCGACCTCGTGGCCATCAGTTTAAGAAGAAGTCTGGTTCTGGTTCTTCTGGTTCTGGCAGATCTAGTAGCAGTGGTTCTAGGGCAGAGTTTTGTGGCTTCTGTGGAGGCAAGCATTCGTCGACTCAGTGCGTTGGTGTGCAGGGCTCTTGTAATCTGTGGTCAGTATGGGCATTTCTCGAGGGTGTGTCCGTCGGCCGGATCGCAGCAAGCCGCAGCCCCACCTCAGGGTCGAGGAAGATCATCTAGGGGTCGTTCCCCTCAGTTCCCGCAGCCTAGGGTTGGATAGATGCAGTTTATGCCATTTCAGTTTCCTGGTCCGTCGCGTTTCGGACAGTCGTCTCAGCAGCATTTATTTGGAACCCAACATGCTCAAGCGAATTCCATTACGAGGGAGCAAGCGGAGGGCGCGCCGAGCGGAGTGATTGCAGGTAACTGTTCTGTCTTTGATTTTCCTGCACGAGTGTTGTTTGACACTGGCGCATCGCATTCGTTTATTGCTGATTCTTTTGTGGTTGAGCATGGTCTGCCTACCTTTTCTTTGCGCGATGTGGTGTCTATTTCTACTCCTGGCGGTGCTAGCCTGTTTTTCCAAGAAGTTTTGTTGATGGCGTTCTGAGGTTTGGCGAGCATGTGCTGGTGGCGAATTTGGTTCGTTTGTTGTTGTCGGACTTCGACTGCAAAGTGGGAATGGACGTGTTGTCCAGTTATAGGGCCTCCGTGGATTATTTCCATGGGATCGTGCGTTTTAGGCCTCAGTACGATGAGAAATGGAAATTTTACGATGCTGACTCTCAGTAAAAGATTCCGCTAGTCTCAGCGATGGAGATGTTCAGCTTGTTATCGACGGAGAACGCGGGTTTTATGATCTACGCATTGGATGCTTCTTCTTCTTCTCATGTGCAGCTCAGCGACGTTCCAGTGGTGCGTCATTTTCCTGATGTGTTTCTGGAGGAGATTTCTGGTTTTCCTCAGAGGAGGGAGATTGACTTTAGCATTGAGTTGGTGCCTAGCACAACTCCGATTTCGTGTGCACCATATCGATTGGCGCCTACTGAATTGAGAGAACTCAAGGTGAAACTGGATGATTTGCTGAAGAAGGTCTTATCAGACCTAGCATGTCGCCGTGGGGAGCGTCTATCTTGTTTGTCAAGAAGAAGGATGGCACAATGAGAATGTGCATTGACTTCCGTCAGCTGAACAAAGTTACTGTTAAGAATAAGTACCCATTGCCGAGGATCGACGATTTGTTTGACCAGTTGCAAGGTTCTGCAGTATATTCGAAAATCGATCTAAGTTCATGGCACCATCAGTTGAGAGTTAGAGATCAAGATGTCGCGAAGACTGCTTTTCGTACTAGGTACGGGTATTTTGAGTTTCTGGTAATGCCTTTTGGGTTGACCAATGCTCCTGCAATCTTCATGGATTTGATGAACCGAGTCTTCCGAGAATTTATAGATCAGTTTGTAATAGTATTCATCGACGACATCTTGGTGTATTCGAAGACTCCTTCGGAGCATAAGGAGCATTTGAGAGTTGTCCTTCATACATTGAGAGACTCGTAGGTGTATGCCAAGTTTTCTATGTGCGAGTTCTGGTTGGATCGCGTCGTGTTTTTGGGTCATGTGATTTCAGCGGATGGCATTTCTGTGGATCTCAGTAAAATAGATGCTGTTTTGAACTAGGAGCGACCTAGGAATGTGTCTGAGGTTCGTAGTTTCTTGGGTCTGGATGGATATTACCGTCGTTTTATAGAGCGTTTCTCTAGTATAGCCAGTATGATGACTCAGTTGACTCAAAAGGACATGCGGTTCGTTTGGACTGAGCAATGCGAGAATGCTTTTCAATTGCTCAAGGGGAAGTTGACTACTGCACCTGTGTTGGCTTTGCCGTCTGGTTCAGGTGGCTTCGTTGTGTGTTCTGATTCTTCGCTAAATGGATTGGGCTGTGTGTTGATGGAGCATGGACGAGTCATCGCGTATGCTTCGCGGCAGTTGAAACCGCACGAGACTCGTTATCCAGTTCATGATTTGGAGCTAACAGTGGTGGTCTTGGCGTTGAAGATTTGGCGCCACTATCTGTATGGCGAGCAGTTTGTGGTGTATTCGGACCATAAGAGTTTGCAGTAATTGTTTTCGCAGTCTGACTTGAATATGAGACAGCGTAGGTGGATGGAGCTGAATAGTATTCATCGACGACATCTTGGTGTATTCGAAGACTCCTTCGGAGCATAAGGAGCATTTGAGAGTTGTCCTTCAGATATTGAGAGACTCGTAGGTGTATGCCAAGTTTTCTATGTGCGAGTTCTGGTTGGATCGCGTCGTGTTTTTGGGTCATGTGATTTCAGCGGATGGCATTTCTGTGGATCTCAGTAAAGTAGATGCTGTTTTGAACTAGGAGCGACCTAGTAATGTGTCTGAGGTTCGTAGTTTCTTGGGTCTGGATGGATATTACCGTCGTTTTATAGAGCGTTTCTCTAGTATAGCCAGTATGATGACTCAGTTGACTCAAAAGGACATGCGGTTCGTTTGGACTGAGCAATGCGAGAATGCTTTTCAATTGCTCAAGGGGAAGTTGACTACTGCACCTGTGTTGGCTTTGCCGTCTGGTTCAGGTGGCTTCGTTGTGTGTTCTGATTCTTCGCTAAATGGATTGGGCTGTGTGTTGATGGAGCATGGACGAGTCATCGCGTATGCTTCGCGGCAGTTGAAACCGCACGAGACTCGTTATCCAGTTCATGATTTGGAGCTAGCAGTGGTGGTCTTTGCGTTGAAGATTTGGCGCCACTATCTGTATGGCGAGCAGTTTGTGGTGTATTCGGACCATAAGAGTTTGCAGTAATTGTTTTCGCAGTCTGACTTGAATATGAGACAGCGTAGGTGGATGGAGCTGCTGAAGGATTTTGATTGTGAGATCAAGTACCAGCCTGCGAAAGTTAATGTAGTGGCTGATGCGTTGAGCAAAAAGGCTCAAGGAGATATGCTTGCATCGTTGTATGTTTCTAAAGACCGTGAGCATCTTAGCACTACTGGTTGGAGGTTTTACCCGGCTGAGAATTATGTGGTGGTTTCTTCTTTCCAAGTTGAGCCACAGATCATTTCGAGCATTAAAGCGGCTCAAAGGACAGATCCTTCCATCCATGAGTTGAAGTTGAAGGTGATGGATCTGTGTAAACAGATCCTGAATAAGTTTTGAATTACAAAAAACTTGTTATTGTGTTTCTAACAATTCTACTTAGTGTACAGATCTTAGCTATCGAAGAAAGATGTTGAGAAGCTGAATTTGTCCAGTCGATGGTTTACAAGATAAAGTTCAGCAGTTGGTTTGGTTAATCATTGTAAACGGCAGCTGGATTAGCAATGGAGACGTCCAATGTTGAGTCAGTTGTTCGTAGTCAGGCGGAGGCCAAGTTGAACCAGCTGGAGCATAGTGAACCAGCTGGAACGATAAGAACCAGCTGCAAGCGCTAGAAGAGGAAGATGAACCAGCTGGAACATAAAAAGGGAACCAGCTGGAACATCTAAGTGGACCATCGATGATGATGTCATCGGTGATGACATCATGATCAGCAGATGAAGAAAGATCAGCTGGTGCGAGAAGACCAGCTGGAGAGCTAAGCGATGATGACATCAGCAGTGACGTCAGCAATCAGCAGGAAGCTACAGTAGAACCAGTCGATGGATGATCCAGACGCAAGAGATAAAGCGACGTCGTACAGGAAGAAATTAACCAGTCGCAAGATACCAGTCGCGAGCTACAGTTCATCCAGACGAGAGCTTCAGTGATATAATCAACCAGTCGAGGATGCATAGCAAACGATGTCGTTTGAATAAGTTGATACGACATCGTTTGATCTAACCAGTTGTTCTAAAATCCAGTCGCAATCATTTCACGACCAACGACTGGACAACCAGCTGCAAGCATATCTTCACCTGCTCAACCAGTCGCGAGCTACAGTGTACCCAGTCGCAGCCTACAGTGCCTTGCATATTCAGTCGCAGGAAAAGCAGTTGTAATGAAGAGTTATACCCAGTCGCAATAGTTGAAGTCTGGAACCTGCAGCGAAGCAGTTGACGAATTACGAAGAGTTACTAAAGCTGGATGTCAACTGCTGAGCTTAATTCAAATGTTGAAGACGACAAAAAGCCTGCAAAAGAAAGGATACAAAGGACAACTCCCTGTCAGTACTTTACAGAACATATTTCAAACGGGAAGAATTTGTGTCCAACGGATTGAATTTGAACAGAGGCTTATATACGAGATGAACGCCATTGAAGAGAGCGGTTGCAGAAAATGTTGGTTGCACAGTGCACCAACAGAGGGAAAATGAACCTGAAGTGAAGCTGTCAACTATCATACTAGAGAAAGCTTAATTGCAGTTGACAGTGGAGCTAGTATCAGCTTGTGTAGAGATTTTCCCTAGTGTGTAAGAAACAGAGAGTTGAGCGCTTCATTGTACAAATCTCACACACACAGAGATTCATTCACATTCTTGTAAAGTGAATGAATCTCAAAACCCCCAACCAAACAGTTTCCGTCCAAGCACGATGACGTAAAACTCTGTGTATGTAGTCTTTGAACAGAGACGTTAAACAAGTTCTGAGTGAACAGCCGAGGGCTGGTAGTTTCTAGGAGTTCTCGCAGCTGCTGGTTGCGGGATCGGGTCTGTACACGATGTATAGATCAAATCTTCTAGTGGAGCCTTCCGAGGTGGAAGAAGGGGAGACGTAGGACATTGAGGTCCGAACTTCCAGAAACAAATCTGCTGAGTATTGTATTCTGTTATCCATTCTGCATACTCATTCATATTTATTTAGCACGCATATTTCAGAATATACACAGTTAGCACACTTGCACAAGTCTCGAACAGATTTATGTTGTACATAAATCTGTTTGTGTTGTTTTAAAATAATAGGATTCAGTTCTGGTGTTTTCCGCATGATTTTAAATCATACCAGATCTGTCTTCGGTGCTCTAGCTTTTAAGTGTTCAAGAACCCGAGGTATTGCACCTCATCTCCTTTAAATAGCAGTGCAAAAACTTTAAAATCTTTCAAAGCAGCACTCGCAAAATTTCAAATGTGTTTAACAGTAGCGCTTGCTAACTCTTAGTTCCTGATTTTCGGACCTAACAATTGGTATCAGAGCTGGTTGTTCTTGAACGAGCACTCTTTTTTAAACACATGTGCTATGTTTTTAATGTTTTTAACTTTTTTGAGAAGCTTATTTTATGAAGGCCAGATGACTTGTTTTAATATAGAACTGATTTTCTCTTGATGAACTGTCACGGGATGCGCGAGTTCCGTGCGGATGCCAAGATTCTATTTTTGTTGTGCTGTAAGATCACCTGGAGCGAGCCTCGGTGACAAGCACATGGGACGAGATAGGAGAATGAAAATCTGAGCTTTCATCTGTTTATTGGTTCTTCATATATAAGTAACTCAGTAGCACATGCTTATTTAAAACATTTTTGATGCTCTGATAGTTTTCAAATGTTCTGTTTTGCGGATTTCAGCTGATGCTTCAATCTTTGTTTTTTAAAATGATTTGAGCTTATGTTATAAAAGACAGGGAGAGTGGCGTCGTTTAGGGCAAGTGGGAGATTGTTAGAGTAGATGCCCAACTAGCCAACTTGTGGCGTGTGGGTTTATAGACTCTTGTATATGACAATCTTTATATATGATATTCGCATTTATTTATATGGCACTCTTTACTTTCATTGTGTTGTATGATGATTAACAATTGCGCTGAGTAAAGACCTAGAATGCACTAAAGTGTATGTTAGATGTGATAGTGGGTATGACGGCTATCATGAAACACATCTAATAGTCACTGTGTATTCTGAACATGTTCCTAGTCGATTGGACCGTCAAAATGAGGATAAGGCCGCCCGAGCTAGAGACTAGTATCTGCGATGCGAAGTACCATGTTTCATTGGTAGGGAACATTGTGATGTTCTGAGCATGCAGATAGATAGTGACCTGGTGATCTATCGAACTATCCTCGTTCGGACTTTACAAGTTGTTACCATTTATTGAGTGGATAAGTCCGAGGTCTTGGTTGTACTGATTAGTCCTCACGACTCGAAACGTCATTGAAACTCTACATGATAGGCGTCTCACTTTGACCCGTTTTCCGACTCACTTGGGGTCATCAGGCGGCGGGATTGGGTGAGACCCCGATGCATGTAGGAGTCGATGCATCGTTGTCGAGGATTCACCACTCGCAGACATGCGTGGATATCCTATGCTATCTGAGGGGATAATAGTGTGTAAATCTCTGGCCAGAGTACTAGAAGTGTTTTAGGTAAATGTGTTTACCTAGTTACACTCGCGATGTCACTATTCGGGCCGCACACATCAGTATGGATCAAATCCAATAGGCGTTGGGCACGTTCACCCTTGCCTTTGAAGGGTTGCTTGGTCATCTTTCCTTTCAGACAAGATTCACAAGTCGGTAGTGAGTTGATGTCTAACAGATCAAACAATTCACTCCTAACTAACTTGTTCATCCTACTTAGGGATATGTGACCTAGCCTAGCGTGCCAAAGTTGTGCTGGGTTCAAGTTATCGTGTTTCCGTTTAATCGTTGTTGTGTGTGTTTCGACATCGCGAGTTGGAACGTCTTTTAATCTTAAGGTGTATAGATCGTATTCGCGTTCCCCAATTCCAATTAAACATTCATTCTTCTAAATATTGCAAATCGAATTAGCAAACATACAAGAATATCCATCTCTATCAAGCATAGGAATAGAAATAATGTTTTTAATTAATTCAGGAACAAATAAAACGTCTCGTAACAACAACTTAAAATTTGAAGACAGAAATAAATGAACATCTCCTATAGCTACTGCAGCAACTCTTGCTCCATTGCCAAGCCTCAAGTCGGTCTCACCCTCTCTAAGACGTCGACTTCTTGTCATCACCTACAAATCATTGCAGATATGATGATCCACATCCGGTATCAAGTACCCAAGAATTTGAATTTAGAGACATATTTATTTCAATATAGAACATACCTTTTGCAGTTCACAACTGCTCGAGGTACTCCTTGCAGTTCCTCCTCCAATGCCCAGCCTTGTGGCAGTGGTGGTAAACGTCCTCGCTCTTGTTTGGCTTAGAAGCCTTTGCCTTCGGCTTCTTGGATTGAATTTAGTATTTATTTCAATATAGAACATACCTTTTGCAGTTCACAACTGCTCGAGGTACTCCTTGCAGTTCCTCCTCTCCTCTCCAGGCTTTTGGCAGTGGTGGCATACATCCTCAGTTTTGTCCGGCTTTGAGGCCCTTGCCTTAGGCTTCTTGGTGGGCTTTCCCTCCTTCTCAGGGGCAGAACGCTTCTTTCTCTTGCGTTTGGGCCCCTTCTTCGCAGAGGAAGAAGAGCC
>KV016309.1:66621-79134 GCA_001598015.1 Dorcoceras hygrometricum
TCCCGCACGGATACTGAGCTCAATGTGTTGAGCATGAGAAGAGGATTTTGGGGAGTGCGACTTCCTAAAAGTCAACAGGGGTCAAATCGTGATTTCCCGACGTTGAGGGGAAAAACGGTCATTTTTCACTGGGGTTCTGTGGGCCCACGGCTAGCTGTATCCCTGAACCATTGAGGGTCACACAAGTACTGGATTCGAGATTCCCGCACGGATACTGAGCTCAATGTGTTGAGCATGAGAAGAGGATTTTGGGGAGTGCGACTTCCTAAAAGTCAACAGGGGTCAAATCGTGATTTCCCGACGTTGAGGGGCAAAACGGTCATTTTTCACTGGGGTTCTGAAAAATGGTTTTTCAGATCATAGTATTCAGTTTTGTAAACTGAGTCGATCGGTCCAATCTGATCGGCAATCGGAGTTATGATGAAGTCACAGTGATGGGGATGAACCGAATGTTCATCCGTTGGACCCGGGCCCGTTGGGCCGGTCCAAGTCCATCATTAAGTCTACTTAAGGTAGACTTAGGACTAAATCATAAAACACTACACAATCATAACAACCCTAGTCTCTCTAAAAGCCGCCGGCTCCCTTCCTCTCCTCACGCCGCCGCCGCCTCTCTCGCTGGAATTTGTTCCGACCAACTTTACGAGGAGAATCCGTTGGTGATAAAATCCATCAGTCTTCTAGTGCAGGCTGATCGGAGGGAGATCGTTTCCGGTCGTGGACCTGATTGACGTAATCTACAGCCGCCTACCGTGAAGTGCCGGTTTCCTCGTGAAACTGGTCGGAGCCAGGCGCCTAGATGCCAGAAAGGTAACCCCGAGAAACACCCTATGAATGGTCATATTGTGTTTGTTTTGAATTGTATTAATCGTCTCCCGGCCCAAATTTTTGTTCTTCCGCTGCCTCGCCGGGAGGCGTGATCTGGATCCGCCACAGTTCCCCAAACAGTGGTATCAGAGCCAAGTTTCGGATCTGATCAATACAATACTTCCTGAATTGTATCTAATCTCTGAATTTCAGATTTGGAATCAATCAAAACAACAAAAAAAACTTTTGGATCGGCCGCCGCCGCGTGCGCGCATGGTGGCCGGCCATGGCCAGCAGCCGCGTGCACTTTGTTGCGTGCTGGCCGCGCATGGCGGCCTAGAGCTGGGCGCCGCTTCGCGCAATTGTTGCGCGATCCGCTGGCCGGCCGTTGCCCGCCTATCTCGCGCAAGTGGTTGCGCGATGTTGGGTGTCGCTGCGCGCGATGGCCGATTGTCGTGCGCTGCTTTGCGCATGTTTGCGCCACTGGTTGGCGCAACCACTGGCCGGCACCCACCTGCTGGGCGTGCGACGTTGCACGCGGCCGTGCGTCGCGCTTGGTGCGACGTTGTGCGGCTACCGTCGCGTGATTTTCGTGGTGGCGGCCGCCGCCTGGCGATGCTCCGGCGTTGTCGTGACGGCTGATTTCTTCTAGGGTTTAGTTCGGGCCTGTCCCGGGCAGCCTGTGAAGTTTTCGGGCCGATATTCGATACCGGGCCCGTTTTGGTCGATTTTGAAATTTTGAGATTTTTGGGCCTAGAATTGTTTTAAGCCCAATTTGATACAATTAAAATTGCAAAATACGATTTTAATTTTGAAATATAATTTTATAAATTAAATATGATTTTGTTGATTAAAATTTGATTTTATCGACAAAATACGATTTTATTTATAAAATGCGATTTCGTAATTAAAATATGATTTTGTGGATAAATAATTCGATTATTTAAAATATGCATGTTAATTAGATTATCTGCATAATTGGTATTATCGAGAGCCGTGCCCAATTTGTTAGGTGCATGCGATAGGTTTTTGTGATTCGGTTGTATTAATATTTTGATTATCATTTAAAGTGAGCCTGTTTGTGGCCCGTTCCCACCCCTTGATAAATGTATCCCTTATATGTCATGGTAAATTTAAATTTAAAATTACTAGATTTAGTGGTAGGAAATCCGAAGACGATGGACAATGACGATCAAGGATATTGAAAACCGAAGATCTGTAAAACCGGAAGCATTGTAATAGGATTGCATTGCATATTGCATTACCCCTAGGATTGGACCCAGGTCCGTGGCTGGCAACCACGGACCGCATTGCTCTCGCGATCGATCATCCCAATATTTATATATATTGATATATAGTTAGTTGAATCCGCATGTTTTAAATTTGATTTAAAATATTTGCATGAGAGCAAATTTTCAAAAATAAAATGCTTCGTTTTAAATATGATTTAAAACTTATATCAAGATAAATGTTTATTCGATAAATTGAAGGGTATTTAAATTTGTTTAAATTTCCCTACCTTCCATCAACAATGGGTGTACGTCGATGCTACCCGTATACATGGCCCGACTCATATTATTGAGGGGGTCATGTATGCCGGAAAGCTGTCCACACCATTGACAATCGTTGTGAGTTCGGTTGGAACTCCCTTTAACGTTGGCTCATATTATTGGGGACGTTAAGGGAACCGTCCTTCACGACTCGACATTGATGGGTCATCTTGACACGTGATAGTAAACGGCGTCATATTATTGGGCCCTTACTGGACGTGAGGTGAATACATGGAGGTTGCACCGGTTGCAATCGAAAACTACCTTTTGGGGTTCATGGATGGCTGATATTATTCGGGTCCATGATCGCTTGATTGGGCTCCGTGTATCCACTAAAGAAACTTGCTTTCTCGATTTCATTAGAGGGTGGTGAAATCGTTAAAATAGTGGGAGGGTAATTCATAAAACTTAACGACTTTGTTTTATGTCTTAGCGATTATTTTATATATAGTTAGTGATGTTTGTATGCTTTCTTTTCAGTATTACTGCATATAAAACGGTTTCGATGAAAAACCCGCTTGCTGCTATACTGGATACATCTCAAAGAACTGTACGGGGAGAACTCTCGACATGAGAGGTTCACGGCTGTCAAGGAGCTTATGACGAGCCGCATGCGCGATGAGACTTCGGTCCGCGAGCATGGGGTTCGTATGATTGGGCTCGTTGAAAAGTTGTCGGGCCTTGATATCGCACTTCCACACGAGCTGTCGGTGGATGTACTTCTCCTCTCACTACCCGCTGCATTTGACCCCTTTGTGGTCAACTTCAACATGAACAAGCTGGCAGCCGCCCTTGAAGAGGTGGTTAACATGCTTGTAGTGTTTGAAGGAACCATAAAGAAGGACAAACCCGTCCTCCTTATGGGCTCTTCTGTGAAGAAGGGGCCCAGACGCAAGAGCAAGAAGCGTTCTGCTCCTACGAAGGAGGAAAAGTCCGCCAAGAAGCCAAAGGCAAAGGATTCCAAGCCAAACAAGAGCGAGGATGTTTGCCACCACTGCCACAAGCCTGGCCATTGGAGGAGGAACTGCAAGGAGTACCTCGAGCAGTTGCGAACTGCGAAAGGTATGTTCTACATTGAAATAAATATGTCTCTTAGTTCGACTTCTTGGGTACTTGATACCGGATGTGGATCTCATATCTGCAATGATTTGCATGTGATGACAAGAATCCAACGTCTTAGAGAGGGTGAGACCCACTTGAGGCTTGGAAATGGAGCAAGAGTTGCTGCAGTAGCTATAGGAGATGTTTATTTATTTCTGTCTTCTGATTTTAAGTTTTTATTGAGAAACGTTTTGTTTGTTCCCGAATTAATAAAGAATATTATTTCTGTTTCTATGCTTGATAGTGATGGATATTCTTGTATGTTTGCTAATTTGATTTGCAATATTTACAAGAATGAATGTTTAATTGGAATTGGGGAACGCGAAAACGATTTATACACCTTAAAATTAAAAGACGTTCCAACTCGCGATGTCGAAACACATACAACAACGATTAAACGAAAACACGATAACTTGAACCCAGCACAACTTTGGCACGCTAGGCTAGGTCATGTTTCTCTAAGTAGGATGAACAAGTTGGTTAAGAGTGACATGTTTGATCTGTCAGACATTAACTCCCTACCGACTTGTGAGTCTATTCTTAAGGGAATGATGACTAAGCAACCCTTCAAGGGCAAGGGTGAGCGTGCTCAAGACCTATTGGATTTGATCCATACTGATGTGTGTGGTCCTTTTAGCATTGGTACTAAATATGGTCACACATACTTCATCACCTTTACCGACGATTACTCTAGGTATGGGTACTTGTACTTAATGAAGCACAAGTCTGAATCCTTTGAAAGGTTCAAAGAATTCAAGGCTGAAGTAGAAAATCAATTAGGCAAAAGTATTAAAGCACTTCGATCTGATCGAGGTGGTGAATACTTGAGTGCTGAATTTCAAGACTATCTGAAAGAGAATGGGATTCTCGCACAGTGGACCCCTCCGGCCACACCACAGATCAATGGTGTAGCGGAGCGTCGTAATCGAACCTTGTTGGACATGGTTCAATCTATGATGAGCTTCACTGAACTTCCTACCTCGTTTTGGGGCTATGCACTCGAAACGGCGGTGATATTGTTGAACAATGTCCACACTAAGGCAGTGGATAAGACTCCATATGAGATATGGATGGGCAAACCGCCCAAGTACTCATACATGAGGATTTGGGGATGTCCTGCTTACGTGAAGCAGACAGTGGGAGATAAGCTGGATACGAGATCCATCTTATGCTACTTCATTGGGTATCCAAAGAACTCCATTGGATACTACTACTTATACTATCCAAGTGAAACAAAAGTGTTTGTTTCTAGGAATGCCACATTTATGGAAAGGGAATTTCTACTTGATAGAAAAGGCAAAATAGTAGAACTCGAAGAGGTTCGAGATCCAATCGAAGTACCAAGTGAATCTCCTACACCTCCAGAGCCAGTACCAGAAATGGTCGCACCTAGGAGATCCGAAAGGGTTCCTAGGGCTCCTTAGAGCTATGGTTTTCTCCTTGAATATGATCAAGATGATCAAGTTGTTGGATCTGATCCAAGAACTTTCAAGGAGGCAATTTCCGATGCTGATTCTAATTTGTGGCTTGAAGCAATGCAGTCTGAGTTTGACTCAATGCATGCTAACCAAGTTTCGACTCTTGTTAACCCTCCCGAAGGAATTGTTCCTATTGGGTGTAAATGGGTATACAAGAAGAAACTTGGGCCTGATGGTAAGGTAATGACCTACAAGGCACGATTGGTCGCGAAAGGTTATACTCAAAGGCAAGGTGTTGACTATGATGAAACCTTCTCGCCAGTCGCAATGTTCAAGTCACGCCGCCGCCGCCTCTCTCGCCTGGATTTGTTCCGGCCAACTTTACGAGGAAAATCCATTGGTGATAAAATCCATCAGTCTTCTAGTGTAGGCTGATCGAAGGGAGATCGTTTTCGGTCGTGGACCTGATTGACGTAATCTACCGCCGCCTACCGTGAAGTGCCGGTTTCCTCGTGAAACTGGTCGGAGCCAGGCGCCTAGACGCCAGAAAGGTAACCCCGAAAAACACCCTATGAATGGTCATATTGTGTTTGTTTTGAATTGTATTAATCGTCTCCCGGCCCATATTTTTGTTCTTCCGCTGCCTCACCGGGAGGCGTGATCCGGATCCGCCACAGTTCCCCAACATTATGTTGAATATCCAGTCCAAATTCTGGATAGGAAGGAGAAGCAGCAGAGGAATAAAGTAGTTCCGTTGGTGATGGTTCAATGGATCAAGCATGGCAGAGAAGAAGCAACTTGGGAACCGGAAGAGAAGATGCAGCGCGAGTGGCCGCATCTGTTTGAGTAGATTGTTGTTTTAGATTTTGGTTTCTGGGTGTGTTTTCCCTGGTTGTTGGTTGTAAATTGTCTAGTTATCTTGAACTTTTGGACTTGGATCAGATGAATTTCTGCTTTGTATTCGATTGTTGTGATGAATTGATTGAAGTTTTTCCCTGAGTTTGCCTTTGATTTCGAGGACGAAATCTCTTAAGGTGGGGAGAATGTGAGGATTGAGAAATTCGAATTTAGAGTTTGTAGATTTTAGGATTCCGAATTTTTCGATTTCAGATATCTACAGTAGCGATTAGAGAATACGTCGTCGTTTCGCTATGCATAGTAGCGCCTGGCGAGGTTGCTGTTGGCAGCAAGTGGGCGGGTGCAAGGTTGAAGAGATATCTGTTAGAAGATTTGATGACGTAATGTTTTCTGTTGCGCATTTTGGTTGCTATCGTAAGTATCGCACTGTTGAAGAATCTGTTGAGCTAGCGATCAGTAGTGATGATGTAGGCGTGATGTATTGTTTTCTGTCGGCAGTAGTTGCGCTTGTGATGGTTGCTGCTGGCAGCAGGCGCGCAAATACAAGAATGATGAGAAGCGACGTCGTTTAGTATGTTGAAACGCTGCGTTTTGATTATTGCGACTGAGTGACCAGCTGTTGGGAGAATTGCTTACGTAACCATTACGGCGTCGTTTGGATTAGTTTATACGTCGTCGTTTTGAGTTATTTCGCGAGACCAGTCGCTGATGGTTGTAAGAGATATCTGTTATCAGCTTTTGGGCCTGTTCGCAAGAGATATCTGTTGTCAGCTGGTGAAGTAGTGCGACGTCGTTTGAGTTATTTCGAACGGTGTCGTTTTGATGTTCTCTTGAGTATGCAACGACTGGTTGTTTCTGCTAGTTTTATCGAAGGAAAAAGATGGTATCTGCTGTAAGATATCTACTGTTCACGTCGACTGGTTATTTTTGTGAACAGCAGCTGTTGGATTTGAGGGTTGTATAGAAGTGTTGATCGACACTTAGAATTATTTTAGAACCCGATATTTCTTATCTCCTTTCCCAAACCCTCGATTAGCTACTGTTCACCGTGACCTATTCCCGTCGATAGCCTCCGTTCTCCGCCGATGATTTGAGTGATTTTGGTGGCGCTGGATTACTTGTGAGTTACTCTTTCGATTTCTACCTAGTTGGAACCCTGAATTAGCGTTGGAGTGGAAACGCAAAGCTACTGGTGTTCGAAGAATTTTTTGGAGAAGTCTTTTTCGTGTGTTCTCCTGCTGGTTTAAGCTTCGGGGTGAGCATTTCTCATTGAATTGAGCTTTTTCTAGTAGCTAATACCTGCGTAGAATTGTTTAGAACTTGAGTATAGTTCTGGCCGTAGGTATTAGAGTATTCAGGTTCTGATTTATGCTTGATTTAAGTTGATTTTCGAGGTTTGAAATAGATTCCAGCTTCCAGGAAGTCCGGTCGTGCATTTGTGGAATCTGTGAGGTAGAATTTTGAGGATTGAGGTACGCATTGAGCAGACCTTAATAGCTTGAAGCGTGAACATGGCTGTAATTCTTGCTATGGAATCTGTTGGCCTGATTATATGAATTTACGTGGAGTCAGTTTGTTGAATTGATTGAATATTCATTCTGTTTGTACGTATTGAATGGTATGCATTGACATTGATTATTGATTGGCATTCATGCATACATATTGAGCCTGACAGATTGATTGATGACCTAATTGAGAGCCACGTTGTGACTGGCCGACTGACTTGTCGTGCCTGAAATGTGCAACGCTATCATCGGAGTGGTGACCGACTGACTTGTCGTGTCTGAAGACCACCGAGCTATGATGGTCTGATGGGTCCTGAAGATCACGGACCGATGATTTCCACCGGCTTACTTGCTGTGCGTGGTATAGAGGCTCGATTGATATGATTGCCAGTTGACTTGCTGGTCTAGTTATCCGATCTTTGATAGACCTCGTGCATTTCATAGCATTGATTATAGCATGTTGCATGATTAGCTGTTCTGATAGCTCTTCGTACTGAGGCTTGACATCGTATTTGTTTTCCTGCTTTGTGTTGTTTGGGTCTGTGTTACCCATTTGCAGGATCTTCAGGTAACCAAGCTGGACAGATTGGAGGTTCAGCTGGTCGATCCCCATTTCTATGAGTCCGAGATATTTTATTTATGTATCGAACCGAGGGATGCCCGTGTCTTATATATTTTTGGGGATCTGTATTTGAATTGATAATTGTGTTACCTGTTTTATATGAGTATGAGTCAATTCGTATTTTGATTATGAAAATTTTGAATGTATGATTTTAAGTTCAGGCCTACTATATTTTGAAAAATTTTTAAGCCCTGATTTTATGCTTCCGTGATTATGTGCTTAATTGTGCTATTATATTGAGTAATTAGCACGGGGCCTGACAACACCTGATCTGTTCATCTGAACTAGTTTGTATTTAACCATCTAGACTAAATTACCTTAGCTGGTTTGTCCTTTGACCAGCATAACTGAATACACTAAGCTGGTTTGTCCTAAACCAGCTTTGCTATGCTCTGATCTGGTTTCTCTATCCAACGCTGTAAGCCAGGTCCAGATATTGTACCTATGAGCTAATTGATCTCTTTTTATTTGTCTTCACCAAAACTTATGAAATTAACTCCAACAATTTTCCCTTCTTTGTGATGACAAAACTTGTGCGAAAAAAGTGATTATATTAAACCAATAAACACTTTATACAAGAGTCGTTTGTACAACAAAAACAAGACAAATTAAACTCGTCCTAGGTCACAACCACCTTATATTTTTACTGCTCATACCTTCCCCCTTTTTGGCATCGTGAAGCTCCTTCAGACAGTAAAACATTTCAGCAACCTGTGATTTCAATGACGCAATTTCATCCATAAGGTGTTGTTTGCTATTGACATACTAGTCTCCAGCCCGTCTATCTTGTTGTCGAGCTGTCGCTTGAATCAGTGGTGTGCTTCGCCATGTATGTATCATCCTATATTCGATTGACCTGTAAGCCGAAGGTATAACTACATCCTTCATAGATGTGAGCTCCTTAGAAGTATCAGCTTGGGGTCGGGAAATATTGATTCGCTGCGGACCATCTTGGGTAAAGTCTTTTGCTTTATTTTCATTGTTATTCTCCTCACGTTGCGTAGTATATACAACCATCTATAAAACCAAAGGGACTGGGACCCTGACGGTCCTCATTATTTGCACTTGAAGCGGAAAACTATACAGAAGAATGTGAATCACTTGGACTGGATTTGGGAACCAGTTTGAGCCCATCTCTCATCCTCCTGCTCTGTTTCCAGATCTGGTTCTCTATGAGCCTAGTTCTCACCGCCCGGAGCCTGACTCTCTTCCGCTTGAGCCTGTTTCTCGTTCCCTTGAGGCTGATGCTGTTGAGAGTTCATGGCTTCAGTCTCTTCCACATCCTCAACTGTCCTAACAACCTCTTCTACCCGCCTTTCCTGTTGAGCTTGTTGTTTCGTTGTCGTTTGTGCCTGTTCTTCTTGAGTTCGAAACTAAATGGCAAGAATCTTTGGCTTCTCCTGCTGATATGAAGTGGCTCCTATTAACAACAGTTGACGTGCCTCAGTCCAGGTAATCTTTGGAAGATCCACATTTGCAGCATCTCCTGCGATTGAGGCTTCCGGAGACAGAAAAGGTAGACAGAGTTCTGTGCTGCTTCACGATTTCCTTAAGTCCACGGCATAGAAACCGGATACAGATGTAATCGTAATTAACATATGGCTCAGCTGGATTAAAGTTAGCACGGTGCTCATCTACACTCTTCTGAATCTCCATCTACACGGTGCTCATCTACTCTCTTCTGAATCTCCATCTCATACAGCTTGTACATCACCAGCATCCTTCACTCAAACAATTCAGATACCAGTTCGGTCGCAGGCCAAAACAAAATTTATCTTTGATTTTGGCCAAACTGTCAATGGGCATCATTGACGTAACAGTATTTATCCTTACCGCATTGCAGAAGTGTACCCACTTGTCAAAGTCAAGAATTCTGCTGGATAAATCTTCCCACGATGATTTGAGCACCAACAGACATTGCTCCTCCACTGGGTTTGGCCGGGCAAAAGTGTCCAAAATCTCTTTGCCCTTTGCGGCTTTGTCTATTTTGGGCAGAAAATGCGTTGCCCAGTTGATATCCCTGATTAACACGGGAGCAAAGATACCCTTTCCAGTAGAGGTCATGGGCTACTGAGCAGGTTGCTCAGGACCAAACCTGACCACAGGAGCACCCTCGTTGGTAACAGCCTCTATCTCTATTTTGTTACTATACTCAACATGCTCTTCCTGATCAGCAGTGTTGGAAGCATCATCAACAACTCTCTCCACTTCTGGATTTGTCTCCATATTGGCTTTGGGATCAGCTGTGGTGGATACAGCCTCATCCTGAGCTGGAATATCCGGAATCGGATCAGGTGGGGATATAGCCTGGTTACCAGCAGTACGCTTGTTCTTGGTTCTCTTAGTCTAGTGCCTTTTCGTGATCAGAATCGATGGAACAGACACAATGGATTCAAAATCCAATGGATCCACAATCAGTTGGCGCTTGGGTACAGCGCCACCTTTCTTCATCTTAGCCAACGGGCGCGAATCTGCGTCTGAGCTCGTCTCAGACATGGATATCGTTGGAGCAACTTGGCTCCTATTCCAGCTCATGTGCTGAGCTACGAGCCAATGAAGCTTACGCCTAATTTGAATTATGAAGAAGGGCCAATTAAGATCCTTCTTAGAGAAAACAGAATACTGAAGAATTGGAGTATTCCAATGTTAGTGGACCAACCACTCAGAAAAATAAGCAACATGGGAGGTTGAAGTTGATATGTGACACCGCTACCCAGCTTTGTTTGGTGAGAATTTTGGGGACGAAATTTCTTTAAGGGGGGTAGAGTTGTAATGCCTAGAAATCCATAATTCCAAAATTATAAAGATAAAAGTTTTGAGGGATCTATTTGAAATTTTAATTATCTATCAGCTTTTATCTGTGCTGACCAGCTCAGCTTAGGACGTGGTTGCAAGATCTGTCCGGCCGGTTCAAGCAAGCCTGGTTCGCTTCATTTTTAATTAAATCGGTTTGGGTTGCATTTTGTTTGTTTAACATCAGTGTAGCATTATTTTAGTAGCACTTTAACAAAACGTGTTTTCATTTAGCTTGGTTTGAAATTTTGTATAAATACCTACACAAGCACCTATTATATTCATTCACTAAAAATTTTGAGTAAAGGAAAACTCTCTTAAAAGAAGTAGTGCTCTCTGTGTAAAGAAAACCGACCGATGTTTTTAAAAGATTTTCAAAAGGAGCGATCATGTTTGTTCGTTGATCAAGACGGATAAAACATTGCTAATCATCATCGTCAGAATTGTAAGTAAACTCTATTTATTGCTGTACTTTGGATAACATATATTGAATTCCTTATTTTATGTGTGTGCTAGTTTTAAAATGGTTGAGAACTGTTTTTGAAAGTTTTTAAAACGCAGAGTTAAGTTTAAGTTGTTTTCTTGAGCAAGTATTGGTTTGGTGTGATTTTGATGCAAAGAAGAGTTGTTAGAAAATATTTTACGATGTTAGTCTCTGTTTTCTTCTTGAGTTTTGGGGGATGTTCTTCAAGCAGCTTACAAGCAGCTTACGTGTATTGTTTCTTGGAAGTTCCCTTAGATAATTTTGTTTCTTCAGACTAAAGAAATCTTCAAAGCTAGTAATTTTTATTGAACTAAGTTCGTGATCTACTCATTTTATCCGAGATGGTCTTCTAGTCGTGATCAAGTTAATTTTCCAAAGATGGTCTCATAGTCCAGTCCACTTATGACCTGATTTGAATGGCCAGTTCTGTCACACCCAAGCCCATTGATTTCATGAAATACGATTCATAAAGCGCGAAGGGATGCATTTGAGGGGCTTAAACGATATAAGAACTGAAAATTTTGGCTCGCAGATTCTGGATTGGGCTGGGAGGGTCCTAAGCTGGATCGGCGCGAGTGAAGCACACGCGATCTGAAATCAGCTCGGAATGAAATCAGCACGCAGGCGTGCTGGTTTAGAGAAAAAGGGAAACCAACTCTGGACTATACAAAACTCAAACTGATAGTACGAAAAGAAAATAGATCACATCAGAATCTCAAGTGAAAGCAGCTTAGAGTAGAAATATAACTGTTATATATATTCATAACATGGGTGTTTCAAAATCAATTCTGGAACCAACTAGAAAAAATAAACTGTAAAAACGTTTTCATTGTGGAAATTAACAATAAATCATCGTGAAACTACATAGGAACGCAGGACATTGGTAAACACACTTCCCCAGTCCGCCCAGCTCGTGCTGCCCCAACACTCAACTGTCATTGTTACCTGCAACCATGAAATCTATTGAGCCTAGGGGCTCAGCAGCTAACTCTGGTGATAAAAATTTCACACAAAAATAACATGAGATTTAAACATAAAGGAGGTAAGAATTAATTAACATATTCGAAAACTACGTTTAAAAATAACATTAATTTTTTTCTGTATGGTATGTGGTGATGAAGTTCCTACTTAGGTCGGGTCGCTTGATCATATAATCTGATATCTGAAAATTCTGGGGAACTATTGTTTCTTTAATCTATTCTGTTGGAGGGGTGTTGGGGATCCGGATCCGCCCCCCGGTAGGCAGCGGAAGAACAATCAAATATAAACCGGGAGGTGATCAATACGAAAAAGAAGAATTCAAAATTCATTCATAGGATGTTTTAAGCGTGTTACCTCGCTGGCACTTGTGCTTGGCTCCAACCGGTGTTTCAAG
>KV016310.1:12879-45677 GCA_001598015.1 Dorcoceras hygrometricum
AGGGAACTGGTGAAAAGAAAACCAGTCGCAAGAGAATGGAACAGTACTTATGAAACAAAACTCTCTGCTGTTCGCGAATATAATTAAAATGAACCAGCTGGAATAAACAAAAACCGGCTGCAAGATCTCCTACTAAGACAATTGTATTAAATGAAACGATGTCGTTGAAGTAAATAACAGATAGGATAACAAGACTACCTGCTGATATTTTATGACTGAAAGAAACGACGTCGTTAGCGCATCAATCAGTCGCAAGACTAATACCAGCGGAAATGAACAGTACTGAGAAACGATTAAAGCAACTGCTGAACTATCACAATGGAATGCATCTGCTGGTGAACAGTGCATCTGCTGATTTTATGAAAACAACGCAACTGCTGAATTCTAACAAAGGAAATGCAGCTGCTGAACTTACGATAACAATGCAGCTGCTGATCTAACAAAGAAGTGCAACTGCTGACATTAACAAGGAAAGATGCACCTGCTGATGAACAGTGCATCTGCTGGAATTTACAAAAGACACTTGTAATATCGACACAATGTCTGCTGATTTTATGAAAACAACGCAACTGCTGAATTCTAACAAAGGAAATGCAGCTGCTGAACTTACGATAACAATGCAGCTGCTGATCTAACAAAGAAGTGCAACTGCTGACATTAACAAGGAAAGATGCACCTGCTGATGAACAGTGCATCTGCTGGAATTTACAAAAGACACTTGTAATATCGAAACAATGATCGCGCTACCAGCCATCGCCTATTAAACCAGACTTTATATTGATTCAACTAGCGACTACTGATTACACAATCATCAAACCCCGACATTACAACAAAAAAGAAAGATCATTCATAAACATTATAACAATGCAGCTGCTGAATCTTAGCAAGGAGATACAGCTGCTGAAACATAACTCGACATTTGTAACATCAAAACCACATCTATGCCATCTGTCGTTGCCTATCAAACCATACTTTATAATGATTCGACCAGCATCTACCGATTACACAGTTATCAAATTCTGATGTTACAACTACTGCGAGAAGAACATTCATATCATTTCTGGAATTGAATTCGAATCCTCAGTACATTTAAAACATCATAAAATTTCTGGAAAACATACTGGAAGCATCAATATCATTTCAAAAAATCATTTTGAACCCATCTTTCCTTTTCATGTCTAAATCATTTCAAACATGAACTTTAAACATAACTTAAACATACAGGCAAGCAGATCCATAAAAACAACAATATATGCTTCAAATGGTGTAGCAAAGGATCAGCTTTTACTTGCCTTAAACACAGCTTTGCGACAACAGCTAGTTCCTACAGAATTTTTCCCTTGAGCAACGCACGAACTCCTCTGGAAATATTTTTAAGAACACTTTAAAACTTTTCTTTACAAATGATGAAAATCTTACCTTGAAAACAGGTTTTTATATGAAAGGGATTAGTGGCAAGCTACTTGTGAAATCAAGCATGACACACTTCTAAAATTTGGTAAAACTCCCTTCATATCATTTTAATTTGTAAAACACGAAACCTTTTTCAAAAGAAATCATTTCACCTCCTTAAAAGATTTTTCAATCGATTAGAACCAGTTCGTGCATCACTCGTTCGAGTCATCTTCTGGTACCAGCCACAGCGCTCAGCCGCAGCACATCCTACTTGCTGACATCAATAAATCAGCAGATACAATACATTTAAAATTGACAATTTGGCCCATAAAATAAATAAAATGCATAAATGTGGTCCTATGGATTTTGGGGCGTTACAGCAAACTTCAGAGATCGATCTACGGTCTCAAACAAGCATCGAGGAGTTGGAACCTGAGATTCGATGAAACAATTAAGGAATTTGGTTTCATCAAGAATCCCGAGGAGCCATGTGTATATAAGAAGGTAGTTAAAAGCGCTGTGACATTCCTTGTACTTTAGGAGTCCTACTTTGGCAGCCGTGAGCAAGAGTTCGACAATCTAAAGCAAGGGAACATGCGAGTGGCTGAGTATGCCCGACAGTTTTCTACGCTCTTGATGTATGTGCCGCATGTAGCCAACCAGGAGAGAACGAAGAGGAACAAATTTCTGAAAGGCTTGAGGCCTGATCTGTACCGGATGGTGTTGTCTGGTTCACCTGCGACCTATATTGATGCGGTGAATAGAGCGGTGGATATTGAGGAGAGTTTTCTAGAGGAAGATGCTCTGATTCAGCCGATGGCTGGACGCACTTATCAGTCGGTGCAGGATGCGTCGCAATCTTTCCATTCTCCTCAAGGGTCGTAGCAATTGAATCGCCAAAGGTTTCGACCCCGAGGGAAACAGTTCAAGAATAAGGGCAATTCGAGTTCCTCTGGTTCTGTGAGTTCTGGTGACAGTGGTTCGAGCAGTGTGTCGTGTGTATAGTGCGGACGGAGGCTTCTAACTTCGCAGTTTCAGGGAGTGCAGGGTGCTTGCCATTTCTGTGGACAGCCTGGTCATTTTCGGAGAGCATGTCCGTTGTTGAGGGGACAGACTTAAGTTCCTTCGCAGCAAGGTTCGCCTGGTGGTTCTTTGCAGAGACCGCAGTTTCCTGCCCCGACCCAACGATATGGATTCCAACCCCGTGAGCCTTCTAAGTTTGGAGCACCTTCGAGACCTCAGTTCCAGATTCTGCAGCAGGCCCAGGAAAACGCTTTGACGAGAGAGCAGGCTGAGGAGACGCCTGGCATAGTGATCGCAGGTACATGCTCTATTTTCGATTATCCTGCGAGAGTTCTATTTGACACTGGAGCATCACACTCTTTTATTTCTTAGTTGTTTGTATATGAGCATTGGTTGAGTTCTTCCCCATTGTGTGATGTTGTCTCTGTGTCTACCCCTGCTGGTGTGAGTCTGTGGTCCCGTGAAGTGGTGTTGGATTGTGTGCTTCGATTTGATGTGCATGTTTTGGTGTCCAATCTGATTGTTTTGGGAATTAGAGATTTTGACTGAATCTTGGGAATGGATGTATTATCTAGCTATAAGGCTACTGTCGATTGTTTTCATGGTGTGGTGAGATTTCACCCTGACTCGGGTGAGAGGTGGGAGTTCTATGGTGCTGATTCGTGCTCGAAGATTCCGCTGGTGTCCTCCATGGAGATGTTTAGCCTGTTATCGTTGGATAATGCCGGATTTATGATCTATGCGCTTGATGTTTCCCAAGAGTCGCGGTTGGAGTTGAGCGACATTCCGATCGTCCGAGAGTTTCCCGACGTGTTTCCGGATGAGATTCCTGAATTCCCTCCGAGACGTGAGATCGATTTCAGTATCGAGTTGGTGCCCGGTACCACCCGATTTCTAGAGCTCCGTATCGGTTGGCGCCAGCAGAGTTGAAAGAACTCAAGGATCAGTTGAGATATCTCTTGGAGAAAGGCTTCATTAGACCGCGTATGTCGCCTTGGGGAGCTCCGATTCTTTTCGTGAAGAAGAAAGATGGTTCTATGAGGATGTGTGTGGATTTCCGACAGTTGAATAAAGCGACGGTGAAGAACAAGTATCCTTTGCCGAGTATTGATGACTTGTTCGATCAGTTGCAAGGATCGGTCGTATACTCCAAGATTGATTTACGCTCTGGTTATCACCAGTTGCGGATTAGAGACACTGACGTGGCGAAGACAGCTTTCCGGACGAGATATGGGCATTATGAGTTTCTTGTCATGCCGTTTGGGTTGACGAATGTCCCATCCGTTCATGGATTTGATGAATCGCGTCTTTAGCGAGTACATCGATCGGTTCGTGATCGTCTTCATAGATGACATCCTAGTGTATTCGAGGAGCATGAGAGAGCATAAGGAACATCTCATATTGGTGTTGCAGAGATTGAGAGACTCGCAGTTATACGCCAAGTTCAGAAAGTGCGAATTTTGGCTTGACCGAATTATCTTTTTGGGTCATGTGATTTCAGCGCAAGGGATTTCGGTGGATCCGAGTAAGGTCGAATCAGTTCTTAACTGGGATAGACCTAGGAATGTTTCTGAGATCCGTAGCTTTTTGGGATTGGCTGGCTATTACAGGCGTTTTATCGAGAAGTTCTCTTCGATAGCCAGGCCGATGACTCATGTTGACTCAGAAGGATCGGAAGTTTGTTTAGACTAACGAATGCGAGTACAGTTTTCAGACGTTGAAGGAGAACTTGACTACTGCTCCTGTTTTGGCTCTACCGTCTGGATCTGGAGGATTTGAGGTATGCTACGATGCTTCTCTCAATGTCTTGGGATGTGTTCTGATGCAGAACGGGTACGTGATTGCGTATGCATCTCGACAGTTGAATCCACACGAGATGAGGTACCCCGTTCACGATTTGGAGTTGGCTGCGATAGTGTTTGCCTTGAAGATTTGGCGTCACTATCTGTATGGTGAAAAATTTGTGGTGTAGACCGACCACAAGAGCCTGAAATATATCTTCACACAGTCAGACTTGAATATGAGGCAACGACGTTGGATGGAATTGCTCAAAGACTTGAACTGTGAGATTCAGTATCAGCCTGAGCGGATGAACTCGGTTGCCGATGCCTTGAGTAGGAAGACCCAGCCTGCGATTCTTTCGTTTTTGAGTGTCTCAAAAGTATATGAGCAGTTGAGTACTTCTGGTTGGCGATTCCAGCCGGGTGATCAGTACTTCATGGTTTCTTTGATTCAGGTAGAACCGCAGATTGTGAATGACATCAGGGAGGCGCAGAGGACTGATCCGTATATCCATGAGTTAAGATTAAAGCCCAAAGTGGTAAGTCTGATGATTTCTCTGTTACTTCTGATGGATGTCTGAGATTTAGAGGAAAATTGGTGGTTCCGAACTTGATCGATTTTAAAGAGACCATTCTGAATGAAGCATATTGTAGCCGATATAGTGTACATCCGGGTGATAGAAAGATGTACCATGCCTTGAAGTCTCACTACTGATGGGAAGGTATGAAGAGCGACATCTCTGGTTTTGTTGCTAAATTTCTGAATTGCCAGCAGTTCAAGGCTGAGAGGATGAGACCTGGTGGATTGCTACAGAGTTTGGAGGTGCCTCGGTGGAATTGGAAGAACATCGCCATGGATTTTGTGACTCATATACCTCGATCGAGTAGGGGATGCGATGCTATTTGGATGGTGATTGATAGGCTTTCGAAGTCAGCCCATTTCATTCCCTATGATGTGAGGTGTTCGATGAAGAAGATGACGAAGTTGTACATCGACCATGTGGCTAGATTGCATGGAGTTCCTGTTTTGATAGTGTCTGACAGAGATCCGAGATTCACTTCTCGTTTTTGGTTTGTGACTCCCTCGATCGAGTAGGGGATTCGATGCTATTTGGATGGTTATTGATAGGCTTTCGAAGTCAGCCCATTTCATTCCCTATGATGTGAGGTGTTCGATGAAGAAGATGACGAAGTTGTACATCGACCATGTGGCTAGATTGCATGGAGTTCCTGTTTTGATAGTGTCTGACAGAGATCCGAGATTCACTTCTCGTTTTTGGAAGAGTCTGCAAGCAGCGATGGGTTCGAGATTGGCTATGAGTATACCCTATCACCCACAGACAGATGGTCAGTCTGAGAGGATAATTCAGACTTTAGAGGATATGCTGCGGGCAGTTGTGATGGATTTCAGCGGTGGTTGGCAGGATTCGCTATCCTTGGTTGAATTTTCTTATAACAACAGCTACCAGGTGACTATCGGGATGGCTCCGTTTGAAGCGCTGTATGGTCGTAAGTGCAGATCTCAGATCTGTTGGGAAGAAGTTGGTGAGAAACAGCTTTCTACCCCTGAGTTTGTGCAGCACATGAAGGATCAGATTGATTAGATTCGGAGTAGAATGAAAGTTGCTCAAGACCGTTTCTCTAGCTATGCTAACAGATGACGCAGGCCTTTGGAGTTTGAGGTTGGCGATCGAGTATTTCTCAAAGATTCTCCTTTCAAGAGCGTTATGCGATTAAGATTTAAAGGCAAATTAGCTCCTATATTTGTTGGTCCCTTCGAGATTGTTGAGCGGATTGGATAGTTGGATTATAGATTACAGCTTCCTGATGAGTTAGCGGCGATACATGACGTTTTTCATGTGTCAATGTTTAGGAAATATGAGCCAGATCCGTCCCATGTGTTGAGAACCGATGAAGTTGAGCTGGACTCTGCCCTGAGCTATGTCAAATATCCAGTGCAGATTCTGGATAAGAATGACAAGCAGCTGAGGAACAAGATTATTCCGTTGGTGATGATCCAATGGAGTAAGCATGGCCGAGAGGAAGCTACCTGGGAGGTTGAGGAAAAGATGAGACAAGACTGGACTCATCTATTTGAGCACTGACCGTGTGAATTCCAGGTAACTTCTAATCTTGGATTCGAGCTTGTTTAGATGTTTGTATTTGATTTGGATGTTTGATTGATTCTGCCCTTGTGTTTGCCTTTGATTTCGAGGATGAAATCTCTTAAGGTGAGGAGAATGTGAGAATTGAGAATTTGATATAGTGATTAATCGGATTTGGAATGGGATTAGTCACGTGAATTGTGATTTTCAGATTTTAGACCCTAAATCTTTTGTAAAATCTGATTTGAGAATTTCAGATTTCTCGAAGAGTTGTTCAGATTTTAGTTTGGGTTTTATCGAGTGAAATCCATTGGTAAATTTGAGTTGAATTGATGACTTGGCGAGAGAAATCTATTTTCCCGAACGTTTGTGTGAGTTGCCGCGAACAAGGATTGAAACGCTGTTGTTTGGTGAAGTCTGATAGTTGAGTTTGGCGCTAGAAGTTATACGCCATCGTTTCTCGATTTCAGATGTCTCGCTTGAAGATGGGATCTGGTTGGTGGTGTAAGCAGATGTCAACGCGGGTCAACGCTATTGGAGAGTAGCGAGAGATCTGTTAGCGCTAGCGTGTGACATGAGAAGATGTCATGTTGGTCAATTGCGGAGTTGACTGCTGGTGCATTAGCGTGTACAGATGAGAGATCTGTTTCAGTGGTGTTGAACGCTAGAGAAGGTACGTGTGTAGAGATCTGTTTCAGCGGTGTTGAACGCTAGAGAAGGTACGTGTGTAGAGATCTGATTCAGCGATGAGAGTTAGTTATGTTTCAGATGTCTCAGGTGCGACGTCGTTTCGTTCAGTGGTGCGTCTTCGTTTTGGCTAGTGAGCGCTTAGCGTGATTTGAATTGTGCGAGCGGAGGGATCTGATACATGTTAACGTTGGATCGTTCAGATGTCACTTGTACGATGTCGTTTGGTTTAGCGCGCGAGTGTTAGCATTAGCGCTATGAAATCTGATGGGTTTTAAGCGCTGTTCGAGGAATCCGTTTGGTGCTAGGATTTGTTGCAGGAATCTGTTTTCGTCGGTGATTGACTTTTTCAGTAGCTTTTGAGTTGAGGATTTAAAATGCAAGTGTTGAGTTACACTTACAATATTTTCAACCCGATATTTCTTATCCACTTCTCTGTTGAAACCCTCGACCGATATTGTTCATTCGAACATTTCTCCGTTTGATTCCCATCGTTTCCATCCTTTGTTTTGGACGATTTTGGTGGCGCTGAACTCCCCTTGTTTAGCTCTTTCGATCGCTACCCATTTGAGGCTCTGAATCGCCGCTGGAGAATAAGTGCGAAGTTGTTGTGTCTTCGTGCCGTGAAGTCTATAGTTCCTCTGTTGTTGTAAGCTTCTGGGTAAGCATCTCTTGTTGATTTGAGCTCTGTTCTTGTAGTTAATGCCTGCGTGGGTGTATGGAACTTGAGTAGGGTTCTGGTCGTAGGTGTTAGAGTGTACAGGTTCAGATTTGAGCTGAGATATTAGATACTTTGTACAGATTTCAGCTTCCAGGGAGTCTCTGCTGTGTTTCCGCCGCCGGAGAGATCTATTTTGCTTAGGCCGTGAGGTTGCAGCGCCTGGTGAGAAATCTGTGAGGTAGAAATCAGCTGCTCGAGGTATGAATTGAGCGATATTTCAGCAGTCTTGTATCAGATTTGTGATATATCTTTCGGATTTCAGCTGATATGAATTTTGTATTGCTCGCTGAATGATTATGTGCTCATATATGTTATTTGCGTGTGAATTTTATGCATTGATAAGCATGATTCTGCTGTGCATTCACGCATTTCATAGCCTACTTTCTTTGAATACCGATGATCGCTGAGTCGTGATGTTCCGGCTGAGTCACCGTGCTGAGAATCCAATGTCGTCATTGAGTCATGATAGCCAGCTGAGTTGTTGTGATTTGGATTCTGATTGATGATTGAGATTATATTGCACAGCTGAGTCGTTGTGCTTTTCCTACCGATGATTCTTGGTAGCCCTTTCATGCATTGCACGATTGGTATATTGCATTGTCTGACATGATAGATGCTTTTATTGTTCTCTTCGTACTGAGGCTTGACCTCGTATTTATTTTCCTGCTTTTGTGTTGTTTGGGTCTGTGCTACCCATTTGCAGGATCTTCAGGTAACCAAGCTGGACCGAGCAGAGTGCCAGTTTATTTTCCTGCTTTTGTGTTGTTTGGGTCTGTGCTACCCATTTGCAGGATCTTCAGGTAACCAAGCTGGACCGAGCAGAGTGCCAGCTGGTCGATCCCCATTTCCTTGAGTCCCAGTCTATTTTATTATGTATTGAACCGAGGGATGCCCCGTGTTTCTATGTATTTGGGGATCTAATGTTTATTTAAGACTTGTATTACCTGTTGTGTATGAGTTTGAGTTAACTCGTATTTTGAGTATTGATATTTTGAATGATTATTTGAGTTCAGGCCCATATTTTTTCGAAAAATTTTTAAGCCTTGTTTTACGCTTCCGTGATTTTGTGCTTAATTGTGTTGTTATCTTGAGTGATTAGCATGCAGCTTGACATTTGATGAATCAGCTCGTAGTATGAACAGAACGGCAGGCTTAGAATATAAAATCAGATCTGGGATGTTTGGTCAACTCAGATTAGGAAAAGTCAACACAATTTAAATGAACAGACTGGATTACAATGGTCAAACAAAGTCAACTCAGCTTGGGTAATGAAATCATATTACGAGCGTAAAACAGCTCTATGTGAGAAATCAAATCATGGGTAATAAACAGCTCAGGGAAGATAAGCAGATTACGGGTAATGAACAGTTCTGGGAAATAAACAGATTACGGGTAATGAACAGCTCTGGGAAAGTAAAAAGATTACGGGTAATGAACAACTCTGGGAAAAGAAACATATCGTGACCTAAAATCAGCTCTGGGAAAAGAAACAGATCATGACTTACAGCTTAGATGATTTCCTTAGTCTGACGTAAACGAAAATATCTAAGTAAAATTCCAGAAACAGGGACACGTGGCTGCTTGTAAGCTTCTGAAAAAAAAGATACTTGTAGAACATCCTAGAAAACTTAGGAAGAAACTAAAACGAACATCTTACAAACATTTTTCGAACAACTTTCTGAATCAAAAACCTCAGCAAACCAATACTTTCTAAAGAAATCAACATGATCTCAAATCTGTGTTTGAAAAACTTTACAAGCGCTTCTCAAACCTTTAAAACAAGCACACACAGACAAGAACGAATTCAATATATATTTTCCAAAGTACAGCAAGAAACTGAATTTACTTTCCTTAACAATGACGATTAGCAGAGATTTATCCGTCCTAAACAGCGAACAAACACGATCGCCCCTTTGAAAAGCTTTTAGAACTTCGATCGATTTTATTTTACAGAGAACACCACTTTCTCAAAAGGTTTTCTCCTCTATGAGAAGTTTTTGTGAATGAAGATGAGAGGTGCTTGTGCAGGTGTTAAGATAAAATTATAAGTTTTGGTGATAACACAAACAAGATAAAGATCTAAATATAAGGCGTTCAGATTTGGACTAGAAGTTATCGGGAGTCAGGTCCTCATATTTTGACTAGCGTATCTTACATATCATATAAGAGCAATTCAAATCCGAGTATATCAAATTTGTTCCGAGGCTTATATTTCAGATCAAATCCGAGTGTATCAGATTTGAACGTATCAGATCCGAGTGTAACAGAATTAGATCAGATCATGTTTCAGTTCAGTACAGAGGTTTCTTCTACAGATCAGTACAGATCAGATGTTTCTAAGGTACAGAACTGAGAGGGATTTCAGATTTGACAAAGATACAGATAAAGAGAGAAAAAGGGAGAAATTCGTAAAGGAAAAATATCGTGAAGCTCACATTTATACGAAATCAGATTTGAGATCAGAGCCGAAGAAGAGTTCAGATCCGAAATAAACTTCAGATTTCAGCTTCAGTTCTTAACAATTATTTACTCCAGAGGATTCAACGATCATGATTAAAGCATAGAAAGCCTGTAAGACAAAGTGGATTGAAGAGATTCAAGATCAGAGCTACTTAGAGTATATTGTACAGGACGCAGAGAGTCGATGTTTACCTACTTTGGTATAAAAGTCTACTAAGCTCTGACAACTACAGACAAACCTCAACTCAGCATTAATGGTGCAATTAATGCTCTGTACGATGAAGAGATTTAACAATGGTTTGTGTCTATTGGCTCATTTAATAACCGTTGAAGATGGACGATTATATATAGCTGAAGTGATTCAAGCGGAAGATCTCTCTCGTCTCTCTGGCTCTCTAGCGATTTACGTCTTCATCTCTCATCTCTCGGGATAAAATATTTCAAGTCTCAATCTTTTTGATATCCCATCTTTCAAATCTCGAAGAACATCCTTGAAGCTTTTCATCAGAAATTTATCTTTGAGAATCTCTTCTGGTTTACATTAGCAAAATAGTATCATTGTATAAGAAACCATAAGTGTTACAAACTCTGATAGTTTCGTATTCATTGATATATTCAGATCAGAGTATGGTATTTCAAGCAGTTCGAAAATACGTTCATTTGTAGTCAGAAGAGGAGTCTACTTGTATTTTGGTTGCTAGGAGTTCACTATAAGCGAGGCTTAAGTGAGTGGGTGCTTGCAGAAGCTGTAAACATCAAAGTCTTCTAGTGGAACCTTCCTAAAAAGGAAGAAGGGGAGACACAGGATCTTGAGATCCGAACTTCCAGAAACAAACTCTTGACCCTATCTATTTATTTACTTGCATCGTTATTTTATTACTGCTCACTGTAATCGGTTTATTTCTACACATTATTGTTAACCGAGAAAACAGATTTGAACTGAGAACCTCAAAGCTGGTCACTCAGATTTGAGTTAAGCACAGGCTTGTAAAAATCGTTTTAAAAGGATCTGAAATAGAAAAATCGAAGGAGTTCATTAACCCCCCCCCCCTTTTAACTCCTACACTTATTTTGACTCTATTTTCGATCCCATTGATCCTATCAATTGGTATCAGAGCCTTGTCATCGCAGTTATTGAACAGTCTGATCATTTGTGCTTATATTCAAATATGTCTACTTCTCACAATAAAATTCCTATGTTTTCTAAGGAGGAGTATGTTGATTGGAAGATCAGGATGCAAGCCCATCTAGAGTCCAAATATGATGATATGTGGTTCGTCATAATAGATGGACCCATGAAGATCATGAAGGCAAACACGACCATGGCTATTACTGCTGGTGCTCCGTAATGGAAAGAGAAGACCAGACTTGAGTACACACCAGAAGACAAAAAGAAGGCAAATCTGGACAACGTAGCAAAGGACATACTCTACAAGACGTTGGACAAAATATGTTCAGCAAAATAAACACCTGCGCTACTGCTAAAGAAATTTGGCAAAAGCTTACACAAATATGTGAAGGCAACGATGAGACGAAAGAAACAAGTTGACTGTTGCCCAGTAGAAATATGAGTCGATCAAGATGAGAGAAGGAGAGACCATGACCAAATTTGACGAAAGATTCAGCTCTGTTGTGATGGAGCTGACAAGTCTTGGAAAGGAGTACACCAACAGAGAAATGGCACTCAAAGTGATGAGAGCACTGCCAAAAGAATGGAATGTGAAGACGATGGTGATGTGACTGTTGCCCAGTAGAAATATGAGTCGATCAAGATGAGAGAAGGAGAGACCATGACCAAATTTGACGAAAGATTCAGCTCTGTTGTGATCGAGCTGACAAGTCTTGGAAAGGAGTACACCAACAGAGAAATGGCACTCAAAGTGATGAGAGCACTGCCAAGAGAATGGAATGTGAAGACGATGGTGATGCGAGAATCAAAAGATCTGAACAAGCTGGAACTCCATGATCTGTTCTCTAACCTTAAAGCTTATGAGTTCGAGCTGGAAACCAGATCAAAGGCTGGGCCATCAACCTCACAACCAACTAAGTCTCTTGCAGCTACAACTCCAGAGCAGAGCTCACCAAGAAATTCAGCATAGTAGATCAGCAACGACGCCATGTCCTTCTTCGTAAAGAAGTTTGGGAAATTTATGAGAAGATCTCATAACCCTTCTTTTCATTATAACAATACACATAAATCTAAAATGATTTCTACTGATCAAACTTGTTATAATTGTGGCAGACCAGGGCATTTTGCAGCTGATTGCAACAGACCCAAGAAAGATGACAGATCAAAGAAAGATGACAGGCCTAAGAAAGATGATAGGCGGTCCACAGAAAGAAGAAGGAACAGATATGAGAAAAAGCCCCATAGAAAGAATGATCGCAAATTGCTGGTTGCTGAGGAGAGCAACAGCAAATAGGCAGACTCAGATTCTGAAACAACATCAAGAAGCTCATCCAGTGAGAGTGAGAAGGATGAAGTCCACTGCTTGATGGCAAACCAAACTACTGATGATGAGGTATTTGATTTCTCCAATAGTGAATTTACACGTGAGGACCTCATCACCGCACTAAATGAGATGGTCCATGAGTATAGAAAACTGTCTCAGACATTCGAGGAAATTAAGGCTGAAAACAGTGGTTGAAAAACAGTTCAGCTGAACCAAACACTGCTCAGCTTGGGGAAACTGACAGTTTACAAACAAAGTTGAGTTAGCTGAAAATTGAGAATGATCTTGAGAACAAAGTCCTGTGTGCTCTCATCTGAAAATGAAAGATTAAGTCAAGTGATGAGTTCTTGAACTAAGTCTTTGGTTTCCTTAAGTAAGCTGCATGAAACCCAGAAGCCATTAAATGACAAAACTGGCTTAGGTTTTGGCTTTGGTTAAAGCAGCTCTGAGGAAACATGTACTCAGTCAGATCTGGTTGATGATAAATTCAAGAAATTGAATTTTGTCAAAGCCAGTGTGATACATGATGTTTGTGAGTCTGTCAAGTATGACGACCAGATCACTGGACAGCTGACCATAAGGGTAAAAATGATATTGGATACGTTAATCTAGAGAACGGTAAGCCCAGTTAGCTAACGAACAGACTTGATAAATATAAGGCGAAAGCTGTACCTAAGTCGTCTGTTCCGAACCAGCAAAAAAGTGGTTCAACGAAGGCTAAATTTACATGGATAAAGATTCAGCCTATGCAACGCCTAGAAATTCCTGAATACATAGAAATGAGTGCATGACTAGGGGGATAATAATTTTAGACTATTACATGTCATTTTATGTGATTTATTTATGATTTTTATGTTGCATGGTATGCATGTCATGTGTTCAGTCTGTTTGAGTTCCGGACGTGTGGACGAGACTAGAGACGGCCGAGATGAAAATAATTTGAGATTTCTAAGTCCTTGGATTTTTAAGTATAAAATTTAATATTTTAAGCAGAAAATTTCCGAAAATTGGGGTCTTTATGATTATTTTTTAGAGGAACTTGTTTTTCGCCTATACGGGCTGTTTTATTGAACTTTTTTGTATTTTAAAATTTGGGGACCTTTATTTCGAAAATTAGAGGTTTTAGTGCATGGATTAGAGTTTTTATTAACATGGTAACTTAGGGATAGTATAGTAAAATCCATTAATTTTATTAATCAAACCTTAGGGGTCATTTTAGTCACCCTCATTATTTCAAAACATAATTCTTTGCAAAACCTAGCCTCCTACACTCCAACATAGCCGTACCCTCCCCCTCTCAAATAGCCCCATCGAAAATTTCAAGAATTTTGGTTATCCAAGGTGGTTTCTGTCCCGATATCGCGTCCTCTACGTCGATAACTTGCAGATCTTCCTTTTATCCAAGCCACGCATGTGATATCGATTCCTTTTCTCACCATTTAAGCCATAGTAAACTTTTTTTAATGTTCAATGCATTATTTTCATGTGATTTATTTATATCTATACACAATTGTTTAGATCCATGCATAACTCATGAATTTTTAGTGTGGTTTTGATTGTTTCTTGTGTTGATTCGTCTAAGGGGCTGTTCATGGGACTTTGGCTCGCATCTAGGTGGTTCAAAAATTGGTAGGGATACGTCTAGATCAAGGGGGAACCATCTTGGAGGGGTGGCTCGTGTGCGCCTTAGTGCGATGAATGGCCGTGCATGATGTCCTTCGACAGAGCCATGTAACGCAAGGTTCAGGCCAGGGCTGGTCTAGTTGGGACAGGCTGGACCTGGGGGTGGTCCAGTCAGCGGGGCTCCGTGTCAGGCCCCGTGCTAATCACTCAAGATTACCGCACAAATAAGAACATAATAGCGGAAGCATAAAATAGGGCTTAAAAATTTTTCGAAATCATTTGGGCCTGAACTCAAAATCATCATTCAAAATATTCATAATCAAAATACGAGTTAACTCAAACTCAAAGCAGGTAACAACAAGTCTCAAATCAAATACAGATCCCCAATACAATAAAACACGGGGCATCCCCCGGTTCAATACATAACATAAAATAAACTGGGACTCAAGGAAACGAGGATCGACAAGCTCTGAGGAAACATGTACTCAGTCAGATCTGGTTGATGATAAATTCAAGAAATTGAATTTTGTCAAAGCCAGTGTGATACATGATGTTTGTGAGTCTGTCAAGTATGACGACCAGATCACTGGACAGCTGACCATAAGGGTAAAAATGATATTGGATACGTTAAGCCAGAGAAAGGTAAGCCCAGTTATCTAACGAAGAACTTGACAAATATAAGGCGAAAGCTGTACCTAAGTCGTCTGTTCCGAACCAGCAAAAAAGTGGTTCAACGAAGGCTAAATTTACATGGATAAAGATTCAGCCTATGCAACGCCTAGAAATTCCTGAATACATAGAAATGAGTGCATGACTAGGGGGATAATAATTTTAGACTATTACATGTCATTTTATGTGATTTATTTATGATTTTTATGTTGCATGGTATGCATGTCATGTGTTCAGTCTGTTTGAGTTCCGGACGTGTGGACGAGACTAGAGACGGCCGAGATGAAAATAATTTGAGATTTCTAAGTCCTTGGATTTTTAAGTATAAAATTTAATATTTTAAGCAGAAAATTTCCGAAAATTGGGGTCTTTATGATTATTTTTTAGAGGAACTTGTTTTTCGCCTATACGGGCTGTTTTATTGAACTTTTTTGTATTTTAAAATTTGGGGACCTTTATTTCGAAAATTAGAGGTTTTAGTGCATGGATTAGAGTTTTTATTAACATGGTAACTTAGGGATAGTATAGTAAAATCCATTAATTTTATTAATCAAACCTTAGGGGTCATTTTAGTCACCCTCATTATTTCAAAACATAATTCTTTGCAAAACCTAGCCTCCTACACTCCAACATAGCCGTACCCTCCCCCTCTCAAACAGGCCCCATCGAAAATTTCAAGAATTTTGGTTATCCAAGGTGGTTTCTGTCCCGATATCGCGTCCTCTACGTCGATAACTTGCAGATCTTCCTTTTATCCAAGCCACGCATGTGATATCGATTCCTTTTCTCACCATTTAAGCCATAGTAAACTTTTTTTAATGTTCAATGCATTATTTTCATGTGATTTATTTATATCTATACACAATTGTTTAGATCCATGCATAACTCATGAATTTTTAGTGTGGTTTTGATTGTTTCTTGTGTTGATTCGTCTAAGGGGCTGTTCATGGGACTTTGGCTCGCATCTAGGTGGTTCAAAAATTGGTATGGATACGTCTAGATCAAGGGGTTCGAACCATCTTGGAGGGGTGGCTCGTGTGCGCCTTAGTGCGATGAATGGCCGTGCATGATGTCCTTCGACAGAGCCATGTAACGCATGGTTCAGGCCAGGGCTGGTCTAGTTGGGACAAGCTGGACCTGGGGGTGGTCCAGTCGGTGGGGCTCCGTGTCAGGCCCCGTGCTAATCACTCAAGATTCCGCACAAATAAGAACATAATAGCGGAAGCATAAAATAGGGCTTAAAAATTTTTCGAAATCATTTGGGCCTGAACTCAAAATCATCATTCAAAATATTCATAATCAAAATACGAGTTAACTCAAACTCAAACAAAGGGTACTCCACTCGGTCCAGCTTGGTTACCTGAAGATCCTGCAAATGGGTAACACAGACCCAAACAACACAAAAGCAGGAAAAGAAATACGAGGTCAAGCCTCAGTACGAAGAGCTATCAAAACAGCTAATCATTCAACATGCTATAAATCAAGTTATGAAATGCATGAGGCTTTCAAAGGAATCAGTCATCGAGACCAATGTATCAACTGGCAAATCATCATAGTCGAGCCTCTATACCACGCATGGTGTATCAACCGGGGGAAATCATCGGTCCGTGATCATCGGGGCCCGTCAGCCCATCACAGCTCGGTGGTATTCGGACACAACCAATCAGTAGGTCACCACTCCGATGATAGTGTTGGACCTTTCGGGAACGACCAATCAGTCTGCCGGTCACAACGTGGCCCTATCTCAGGTCATCAATCAATCAATCAATCAGGCTCAAGATGTATGCATGAATGCCATTCAATCATCAATTTTCAATGCATACAATATCAATACATGAAAACAGAATATCAACGATCACACAAAGCAAGTTCTGCTCACGTAAACACAGCCATAAATACCAACCAGATTTCACAACCCGAAATATACACATGCTCATGCTCAAAGCTGCTTAGATCTGCTCAAATTCGTACCTTCAAGCCTCAATACAACCTCAACAGATCTCACCAGGCGCTGCAATTACACGGCCTAAGCAACCAGATTCCTCCGGGCTCGACAAACACGGCAGAAACTTCCTGGAAACTGAAATCTGTTACAAAGCCTCATAAATCATCTTAAATCCGAACTCAACATCTAAATTCTAAAGTCCAGTAGCACAACTCAGCTACCCAACTCCTACAGAGCACAACTCAGCTCTCAAATGAAGCTTAAATCGGTAAAGGGTCACTTATGCAGAAGCTTACACCAACAGAGGAACGCTCGGTCAGATTTCACGAAAAACTTCAAACGAACAGCTTATTCGTGCTTCTCTATAATTCCGATTCAGAGCCTCAAATGGTTAGCAATCGAAAGAGCTAAACGAGAGGAGTTCAGCGCCACAAAAATCGGTCCAAACGACAATGGGAAACGACGGCAATCGACGGGAGAAATGTTCGAATGAACAGTGTCGGGCGAGGGTTTCAACAGAGAAGAGGATAAGAAATATCGGTTGAAATTATTCTAAGTGTTGCTCAACACTTGTATTTATATCCTCAATTAAACCGCTACTGAACAAGTCACTTGCCGATGAAAACAGATCCTTGCATCTCTTCCTAGCTCTAAACGGATCCCTCGAACCAGTGCTCACACGTCCAGCAGATCTCTCAGCGGTAACGCTAACACTCGCGCGCTAATCCAAACGACATCGTACGCGTGACATCTGAATGCACCCGCATTAACACACATCAGATCCCTCAGCGCTCGCACAAGTCTGATCACGCTAAGCGCTAGTCAAAACGACGACGCACCAACTTAACGAAACGACATCGCACCGCTGAAAACAGACTCTCTCAAACGAACAACGGCTGCATACGCTAAACACAGCGAAACAAATCAAAACGACAGCGTAACAGGTTCCCACTAACTAACTCAAAACGGCGTCGCATCGGAGACATCTGAATCAATAACTAGCGCTCATCTCTCGCTAGTGACGTCTGATCAACATACACCACCAGCAGTCAACTCCGCTGGGTTGACCAACACGTGGCACTCTCTCACGCCCGCACACTAACGCTACCAGATCCCTCTCGCTGACTTCGCCTCCGAGCACTCACTCAGGATTCTCAACAGATCTCTACCTCTCCAACGAGACATATGAAATTGTGAAACGACGGCGTATAACTTCTAGCGCCAACCCGACCACCAGACCTCACCAAAACGACAGCGTTTCACTTCTAAACGCTAGGGAAATCAGATCTCACCCGAAATTCCTCAATTCAACTCCAAATTTCAAACGGATTTCACCCGAACGACCAACGATGAAATCTGAACAGCTCTCAGAGAGATCTGAAATTCTCAAATCAGATTTTACCAAAAATCAAAAATTTGAAATCTGAAAATTCGAAATTCACGTGACTAATCTAATCCAAAATCTGATTAATCACTAATCTAAAATCTGATTCCTCACATTCTCCCCACCATAAGAGATTTCGTCCTCGAAATCAAAGGCACAACAGGGAAGAATTCGAACAAAACATGCAATTCAAAAGCAAACATCTAAAAAAACTCGAATCAAAGCTTAGAAATTACCTGGAATTCTCACTGTCAGTGCTCAAACAGATGAGGCCAGTCTTTTCTCATCTTATCCTCCACTTCCCAGGTAGCTTCTTCTCGGCGATGCTTACTTCATTGGATCATCACCAAAGGAATTATCTTGTTCCTCAGCTGCTTCTCCTTCCTATCCAGAATCTTCACTGGATATTCCACATAGCTCAAGGCAGAATCCAGCTCAATTTTTGTCGGTTCTCAACACATGGGACGGATATGGTTGATAATTTCTCAACATTGAAATATGAAAAATGTCATGTATCACTGCTAACTCGACAGGCAGCCTCAATCTATAAGCCAACTGTCCAATCCTATCAATAATCTCAAAGGGACCAACGAATCTAGGAGCCAATTTTCCCTTAAATCTGAATCTCATAACACTCTTGAAAGGAGAAATCTTGAGGAATACTCGATCGCCAACCTCAAATTCCAAAGGTCTGTAATAACACTCTTGAAAGGAGAAATCTTGAGGAATACTCGATCGCCAACCTCAAATTCCAAAGGTCTGTATCATCTGTTAGCATATCTAGAGAAACGGTTTTTGAGAAGCTTTCATTCTACTCCGAATCAAGTCAACCTGATCTTTCATGTGTTGCACAAATTCAGGGGTAGAAAGCTGTTTCTCACCAACTTCTTCCCAACAGATCGGAGATCTGCACTTGCGACCATACAATGCTTCAAATGGAGCCATCCCGATAGTCACTTGGTAGCTGTTGTTATATGAAAGCTCAACCAAGGATAGCGAATCCTGCCAGCCACCGCTGAAATCCATCACAACTGCACACAGCATGTCTTCTAACGTCTGAATGGTCCGCTCAGATTGACCATCTGTCTGTGGGTGATAGGCTGTGCTCATAGCCAATCTCGAACCCATCGCTACTTGCAAACTCTTCCAGAATCGAGATGTGAATCCTGGATCTCTGTCGGACACTATCAAAATAGGAACTCCATGCAATCTAACCACATGATCGATGTACAACTTCGCCATTTCTTCATCTAACACCTCACATCATAGGGAATGAAATGGCTGACTTCGAAAGTCGATCAATCACCACCCAAATCTCATCGCATCCCCTACTCGATCGAGGTAAATAAGTCACAAAATCCATGGTGATGTGCTCCCAATTCCATTGGGGCACCTCTAAACTCTGTAACAATCCACCAGGTCTCATCCTCTCAGCCTTGACCTGCTGGAAATTCAGACATCTAGTAACAAAAGCAGAGATGTCACTCTTCATGCCTTCCCACTAGTAGTGAGACTTCAGAGCATGGTACATCTTCCTCTCGCTCGGATGCACACTGTAGCGACTACAATGCGCTTCATTCAGAATGGTCTCTTACAAGTCAATCGGGTTATGAACCACCAATATTCCTCTAAATCTCAAACATCCATCGGAAGCAACGGAAAAAAAAATTATCAGACTGACCACTTCGGGCTTTAATCTTCAACTCATTGATATATGGATCAGTCCTCTGCGCCTCCCTGATATCATTCACAATCTGTGATTCAACCTGAATCGAAGAAACCATGAAGTACTGGTCACCCGGCTAGAATCGCCAACCAGAAGTACTCAACTGCTCATAGACTCTAGAGACACTCAAAGATGTAAGCATCGCAGGCTGGGTCTTCCTACTCAAAGCATCGGCTACTGAGTTCATCCGCCCAGGCTGATATTGAATCTCGCAATTAAAGTCCTTGAGCAATTCCATCCAGCGACGCTGCCTCATATTCAAATCCGACTGCGTGAAGATATACTTCAAACTCTTGTGGTCGGTGTACACCACAAACTCTTCACCATACAAATAGTGACGCCAAATCTTCAAGGCAAACACTATCGTAGCCAATTCCAAATCATGAACGGGGTACCTCGTCTCGTGAGGCTTCAACTGTCGAGACGCATACGCAATCACGTACCCCTTATGCATCAAAACACATCCCAAACCGTTCTAAGATGCATCGGAGCATACAACAAATCCTCCAGATGCAGACGGTAGAGCCAAAATAGGATCAGTAGTCAACTTATCCTTCAACGTCTGAAAACTATACTCGCACTCATCAGTCCAAACGGAACTTCCTATCCTTCTGAGTCAACTGAGTCATCGGACTGGCAATCGAAGAGAACTTCTCGATGAAACGTATGTAATAGCCAGCTAAGCCCAAGAAACTACGGATATCAGAAACATTTCTAGGTCTCTCCCGGTTAAGAATTGCTTCGACCTTACTCGAATTCACAGAAAGTCCTTGCACCGAAATCACATGACCCAAAAAGATAATTCAGTCAAGCCAAAATTCACACTTGCTGAACTTGGCGTACAACTGCGAGTCTCTCAATTTCTGCAACACCAATCTCAGATGCTCCTTATGCTCTCTCAAACTTTTCGAATACACCAAGATGTCATCTACTAAGACAATCATGAACCGATCGATGTACTCGCTAAAGACGTGATTCATAAAACCCATGAAAACAGCTGGGGCATCGTCAACCCAAACGACATCACAAGAAACTCATAATGCCCATATCTCGTCCGAAAAGCTGTCTTCGCTACATCGGCGTCTCTAATCTGCAACTGGTGATAGCCAGAGCACAAATCAATCTTCGAGTACACCACCGATCCTTGCAACTGATCGAACAAGTCATCAATCCTCGGCAAAGGATACTTGTTCTTCACCGTCGCTTTGTTCAACTGTCGGAAATCAACGCACATCCTCATAGATCCACCTTTCTTCTTCACAAAAAGAATCGGAGCTCCCCAAGGCGACATATTCGGTCTGATGAAGCCTTTCTCTAGAAGATCTCTCAACTGATCCTTGAGTTCCTTCAACTCTGCTGGCGCTAACCGATACGGAGCTCTAGAAATCGGGGCGATACCAGGCACCAACTTGATACTGAAATCGATCTCACGTCTCGAAGGGAATCCAGGAATCTCGTCTGGAAACACATCAGGAAACTCTCGAACAATCGTAATGTCGCTCAACTCCAATCGCGACTCTTGGGAAACGTCAAGCGCGTAGATAATAAAACCGACATTATCCAGTGACAATAGGCTAAACATCTCCATGGCAGACACTAGTGGAATCTTCGAGCGTGAATCAGCACCGTAGAAATCCCACTTCTCACACGAATCGGGGCGAAATATCACCACACCATGGAAGCAATCAACAGTAGCCTTATAGCTAGACAATACATCCATTCCCAAGATGCAGTCAAAATCCCTCATATCTAAAGATATCAAATTTGCCACTAACACATTCTGATCGAATGGAATCACACAGTCAACCACGATCTCACTAGAAATCAACCGCACACCAGCAGGAGGCTAGACAATACATCCATTCCCAAGATGCAGTCAAAATCCCTCATATCTAAAGATATCAAATTTGCCACTAACACATTCTGATCGAATGGAATCACACAGTCAACCACGATCTCACTAGAAATCAACCGCACACCAGCAGGAGTAGACACATACACAACATCACACAGTGGGGTAACTCTCAACCCACACTCATACACAAACAACTCAGAAATAAAGGGGTGTGATTGCTCCAGTGTCGAATAAAACTCTCGCAGGATAATCAAAGATAGAGCATGTACATGTGATCACTATACCAGGCGTCTCCTCAGCCTGCTCTTTCGCCAGGGTATCCACCTGGGCCTGCTGCGAAGGAACCGAAGACTGTCCCCTCAACAAAGGACACACTCTCCGAAAATGTCCAGGCTGTTTACAGTTATGTCAAGAACCTTGCACTACACGACACTGCGAAGTTAGGTGCCTCCCTCGGCACTATCCACAAGACACACTGCCAGAACTATTGCCACCAGAACTCACCGAACCAGAGGAACTCGAATTAGATCGCTTCTTAAACTGTTTCCCTCGGGGCCTATACTTTTGACGATTCGATGGCTGCGACCCTGAGGAGACTGAAATGAATGCGACACGTCTTGCACAAACTGAAAAATTCGTACGGTCGCCGGCTGAAATCTCACTAGAACTAACTGCATCTTGCCTATCTGTCTCGTCACATCCTCAGCCTCTTCCTGTCTCTCACGACGACGCAAAGGCTCATTCTGCTGAATGCCCTCATCACTATTCGAGGCCCTAGTCTCCTCAGAGGAACGTCTAGTAGTCCTACCTCTACCTCTCCTCGGCGGCATCTAAACAAATCTTAGGGTAAGACTAACAGCAGATATAAAAGAGACAGATAAAGAATCATATAAGTCACAATGTCAATCAAAATCAAATCTAAACTCCGTGCCTAGACTCGAGTGTGATCAAAGGAAATCGAGCTTATCCCAGTTTAAGCTCTGATACCAAAAATGTCAGGCCCCATGCTAATCACTCAAGATTACAGCACAAATAAGCTCATAATAGCGGAAGCATAAAATAGGGCTTAAAAATTTTTCGAAATCATTTGGGCCGGAACTCAAAATCATCATTTAAAATATTCATAATCAAAATACGAGTTAACTCAAACTCATACAAAGCAGGTAACAACAAGTCTCAAATCAAATACAGATCACCAATACAATAAAACACGGGGCACCCCTCGGTTCAATACAAAACATAAATTAAACTGGGACACAAGGAAACGGGGATCGACCAGCTGGCACTCCACTAGGTCCAGCTTGGTTACCTGAAGATCCTGCAAATCGGTAACACAGACCCAAACAACATAAAATCAGAAAAGAAATATGAGGTCAAGCCTCAGTACGAAGAGCTATCAAAACAACTAATCATGCAACATGCTATAAATAAAGTTATGAAATGCATGAGGCTGCCAAAGGAATCAGTCATCGAGACCAGTGTATCATCTGGAAAATCATAACAGTCGAGCCTTTATACAACGCGCGGTGTATCAATCGGGGGAAATCATCGGTCCGTGATCATCGGGGCCCGTCAGCCCATCACTGCTCGGTGGCATTCGGACACAACCAATCAGTCGGTCACCACTCTGATGATAGCGTTGGATCATTCGGGCACGACCAATCAGTCTACCAGTCACAACGTGGCCCTATCTCAGGTCATCAATCAATCAATCAATCAGGCTCAAGATGTATGCATGAATGCCATTCAATCATCAATTTTAAATGCATACAATATCAATACGTGAAAACAGAATATCAACAATCACACAAAGCAAGTTCTGCTCACGTAAACACAGCCATCAATACCAACCAAATTTCACAACCCGAAATATACACATGCTCATGCTCAAAGCTGCTTAGAGCTGCTCAAATTCGTACCTTCAAGCCTCAATACAACCTCAACAGATCTCACCAGGCGCTGCAATTACACGGCATAAGCAACCAGATTCCTCCGGGCTCGGCAAACACGGCAGAAACTTCCTGGAAACTGAAATCTGTTACAAAGCCTGATAAATCATCTTAAATCTGAACTCAACAGCTAAATTCTAAAGTCCAGTAGCACAACTCAGCTACCCAACTCCTACAGAGCACTACTCAGCTCTCAAACGAAGCTTAAATCGGTAAAGAGTCACTTACCCAGAAGCTTACACCAACAGAGGAACGCTCGGTCAGATTTAACGAAAAACTTCAAACGAACAGCTTCTTCGTGCTTCTCTCTAACGCCGATTCAGAGCCTCAAATGGGTAGCAATCGAAAGAGCTAAACGAGAGGAGTTCAGCGCCACCAAAATCGTTCCAAACGACAATGGGAAACGACGGCAATCGATGGGAGAAATGTTCGAATGAATAGTGTCGGGCGAGGGTTTCAACAGAGAAGAGGATAAGAAATGTCGGGTTGAAATTATTCTAAGTGTTACTCAACACTTTTATTTAAATCCTCAATTCAATCGCTACTGAACAAGTCTCTTGACGACGAAAACAGAACCTTGCATCTCTTCCTAGAGCTAAACAGATCCCTCTAACCAGCGCTCACACGTCGTATTGAACCGGGGGATGCCCCGTGTTATCATGTATTGGGGATTTATTTTTGGTTTATATACTGTTGTTACCTGTTGTGTTGGAGTTTGAGTCAACTCGTATTTTATTATCGCTATTTTGAATGTATGATTTGAAGTTCAGGCCATGGTATTTCGAAAAATTTTTAAGCCCTGATTTTAAGCTTCCGTGTTTATGCGCTTATTATATGTTAATTGTTAGTAATAAGCACGGGGCCTGACACGTGGCACTCTCTCACGCCCGCACACTAACGCTACCAGATCCCTCTCGCTGACTTCGCATCCGAGCACTCACTCAGGATTCTCACCAGATCTCTACCTCTCCAGCGAGACATCTGAAATTGCGAAACGACGGCGTATAACTTCTAGCGCCAACCCGACCACCAGACCTCACCAAAACGACAGCTTTTCACTTCTAAACGCTAGGGAAATCAGATCTCACCCGAAATTCCTCAATTCAACTCCAAATTTCAAACGGGTTTCACCCAAACAACCAGCGATGAAATCTGAACAGCTCTCAGAGAGATCTGAAATTCTCAATCAGATTTTACCGAAAATCAAAAGTCTGAAATCTGAAAATTCGAAATTCACGTGACTAATGTAATCCAAAATATGATTAATCACTAATCTAAAATCTGATTCCTCACACTCTGGCCATGGGCGGCCGGAGCTGGGCGGTCAAAGGGGGAGATCGGCGGCTGCTCGAGTGTGTCGTGCATGGTGCGGTCCGGCGCAAGTCTATGGTTTGGTTGGTTTGGTTGGACCGGATCGATTAGTCGAGTGTCGAGTTGAAATATTTTAAATGGTCCGAGTTATTTTAATTATGGATCGGTTATTTTAATTTTAAAGATGAAGGTCCAACTTTAAGATTTTTGGTCAAATCTTTTAAAGTCAAATATTTTGGTCAAACTTTTAAATAATTTGGACCTAACACCTTATTTTAGTTTTTAAAGTCAAAATTGAGGTTATTGGATTTTTAATTAGTCAAAATTGACTATGGGATTTTATTTGGTCAAAATTGATAATTTGAGCTTTAATTGGTCAAAATTGGTTGTTTGAGTTTTTAATTTAGTCAAAATTGATCCTTAGATTTTAATTAAGTCAAAATTGATCATGGGATTTTAATTGAGTCAAAATTTGGTCAATGTAGTATTTTAGCCAAAGTTTTAAAGGTGTAATTTTATGTTATGGGCCAAGGCATGTATTAGGCTAAGTTATATTTTATGTTAAGTGTAACGTCCCAAAATTCATAGGACCATATTTATGCATTTTATTAATTTCATGGGCCAAAATGGCAATTTTAAATGTTATGCATTTGCTGATTTTATTGATTTCAGAAAATGATGCGACTCGGCTGGTTTCAACAGATGGCTCCAAGGGCGATACATGAGCAGGTTTTAAAATTGGTTGAAAATATCTTCAAGGAGGACAAATGATTTCTTTTAAAAAGGGTTTGGTATTTTACAAATTAAAACGTTGAGAAGGAGGTTTTACCAAAATTTTAGGTGTGTCATGCTTGAAATAACATAGCATCTTGCCACTAATCCCATTCATATTTAAACCTATTTTGAAAGCAAAGTACATTATCATTTGCAAATAAAATCTTTAGTGTTCTTCAAAATATTTCTAAAGAAGCTCGTGTGGTTGCGCAAGGAGGAGATTTCTGTAGGAATCAACTGAGGTCGCAAAGCGTTGATTAAGGCAAGTAAAAGCTGATCCTTTGCTACACCATTAAAGGATATATTGATTTTATTCATTTTATGGATCTGCTTGCCTGTATGTTTAAGATATGTTGAAGTTCATGTTTAAAATGATTTACGCATGTTCAAGGAAAGAAAGATTGGGTTCAAAATGATGTTTTACTGCTTCCAAGTGTTTTCCAGAAAGATATGGATGTTTTAAAATACTGAGGAGTCGAGTTTGATTCAAGTATGTTCATGAATAGATATATTGATTTTATTCATTTTATGGATCTGCTTGCCTGTATGTTTAAGATATGTTGAAGTTCATGTTTAAAATGATTTACGCATGTTCAAGGAAAGAAAGATTGGGTTCAAAATGATGTTTTACTGCTTCCAAGTGTTTTCCAGAAAGATATGGATGTTTTAAAATACTGAGGAGTCGAGTTTGATTCAAGTATGTTCATGAATGTTTTTCCTTCAGGTGAATGGTAACATTTGAATTTGACTCTATGTAATCGGATGTTGTTAGTCGAATCAGTATAAAGTCTGGTTTGATAGATAACAGCTGATAGCGTAGCTGTCGTTTTGATGTTGCAACACTAAGTTTATAGTCAGCTTTTGGTTTCGAGAATTTCTCACATCATCTGTTGTCAGCTTTGCATTGTTCTTGTTCAGCTGTTGTCAGCTTTGCATTTGTTCATTTTCAGCTGTTGCATTGTATCGTTGTATTCAGTCGTTGCACTGTTCATACGTCTGTTTGTTGTGCAAACGACATCGTTTCATTTACTCAGAGTCACGTCTGATAACTGATATCCTTATGTCTGTTTATTCTTGATAACTGACTTTCTTACGTCAGCCCTTTAAAATAAACGACATCGTTTTACACATATTTCCGAGTCGCGTTGTTAGCAATTGTTATTACATCTGGTTCAAGCTAACGACGTCGTTTCCTTAAGTTGCAACTGGTAGCAGATATTCTTACGTCATCATGTCTGTTTCTTACTTCAACGACATCGTTGCATCTACTACGTCTGTTTCAATGTTAACAAATATTCTTGCGGATGTTTTACGATAAACGTGAACAGTGAAGATCTGTTTTGTTCCATAGTACTGTTCCACTTTGTTGCGTCTGATTTTATTTCAGCGATATGTTTCCAAAAGGCTCGTGGATATATATTTAATTATATATTAGTATGTTATGTATGATAATGTTTTAAAAGGAAAGAACTAAATATATATTGACGGGCTAAGCTTTTAAATAGCATGTTTTTATGAAATGCACGGATCATGAAAGCTTTATGAAAACGTTAAAGGCATCTTTGAAAAGAATGGAGGGATTAAAGCGATTTGTGGCAAGATAGACGATGAGCGGATCCAGGATGTTGGGCCCAGTGAAAATCTGTTAATGTATAATGTTAACGATGAGAGGATCTGGGAGACCAGGCCCAGTGAACCTCTGTTAATGTGATGATGATGCAGGTAGGGTGAAATCGGCCGCCACGTACGTTGGTTTATGACTGATCAATCGATAATGGTCCACACTTCATGGATACGACTCACACGTTTTTATGTTATGCTATGTCATGCCTTGTTATGTATGTTATACGATGACGATATGTTATGACTGATTTACGAACCATGTTTTACGACCATCCATGCATGCATGTTTTAAATGTTATTTTATTATGAGTATGTGCTTGCATGTGATTTTATATATATGTACCTTGCTATTTTAAAAGATAGAGCATGCTGAGCCTTTAGGCTCACTAGGTTAAAATGGTGCAGGTGATGACCCTGTGGATTTTATCCCGAATGGTGGTGAGGACCTCTGAGCGCCTGCTGCAGCTGTACCCCGTGGCCGCATTGATGTTTTATCTTTGATATGATACGCTTTTCAGATATTGGTTTTAGCATGTTCATTTTCAGTAATTTTACTCAGTCTGGTTTTTAAACAGTATGGATGATTCTATGTTTTTAAAATATTCATTTATTTATGTTTAAAGTATTATGGAGACAATGATTTGACAAGGGAACGAGTCATACCTTTTAGTTTATTTATTCCACAAATGTTTTAAAAAAATTCTAGAGTACGGTTCGTTTCAGTTGGTATCAGAGCGGATGTTCTGGTGGGGTACTAGCCTGCTGCGTGGAGCTCGGAAGTCGCACTAACAGTCGGTGAGTTTTACTATTTTATGACTCATGTTTATGTTCGCATGCTGCATGTTTTATTTCTGCATGAGTTTGGCCTTAGAAATTTTAAGAGTTAGACGCTTAGTCATGCACTTAGATTTACGTGATAAGGTTTTGGTGTACCAGTATTCCTCCCAGACGCGACATGACCCATCAGGATGATGCTACGCCTCCTCCTCCCCCACCACCTCAGTTGACACCATATGAGAGGGCTAGCGTGGATATTATAGTTGGGATCACTAGGCTTTTGGAGCTACAGTCGGAGCGATCCGGGAAGTCGCATGAGGAGGACATCAAAGAGAGGTTCCGCAAGAAGGGACCTAGAGTTCCCAGGGACTACCGATCCACTTGTTGATGAGGAGTGGATCCGATCATTGGAGACCATCTATGCTTACATGGGTCTCCCGGATGCTGACAAGGTCCGTTGTGCCATCTTCATGACGAAGCTCTCTGGTGGGAGAGTGCAGTGGTTGGTTTGGTGCTAGAGAGCTTGACTTGGGAGAGATTCAAGACTGTATTCTTTGAGAAGTATTTCACTGCTGATGCCCGGAGCCAGCTTATTCGGGAATTTACGAGTCTCCGCCAGGGAGACTAGTCTGTTGCTGAGTATTTGAGGCAATTCGAGCGGGGGTGTCACTTTGTGCTCTCGATCGCGACTGTGGAGACTAAGAACTACGGCAATTTACTGATGGACTGCGACCAGACATCCGCCACGATCTCAATATGGCAGACGTGGCTACTTATATGGCGGCAGTGAATAGGGCGTACCGGTCTGAGAGGGGCGGGAAGGATATGACCAGAGGAAGCGCTAGTTACAGCAGCCCGTCAGGGGCCAGTCTTCGCAGCAGCCAGCAAAGAGGCCATTTCAGGGGCCTTCTAAGGGCCCAAATCCTCAGGGGTTACAACAGTAAAGACCTCAGGGCCAGCAGAGGCCGCAGGGTCAACAGAGGCCACAGCAGCAGGGGGCTACTGCCCCTAGACATGGAGGGATACCGATGTTTTAGATGTGCCATAAGAATCATCCAGGATAGTGCATGGAGGGTTCAGGCAGGTGTTATCACTGCAAGGAACCGGGGTATATCTCTTAGGATTTCCCTAGGAGGACGCAGTCCACTGGTCGTGTTTTCGTGATGCAGGAAGAGGCTGCAGTTCCAGACACGACGTTACTCATAGGTAATTTACTTTAGAGGTTTTTGTCATTCCCGTAGTTTGTTATGTTGCTATCTAGGTGTTTTAGAATTTCATGCTAAGTAGAGCACTGCTAGGAGATTCTATGCCTTAGTTGCTGAATTTAGATAAGTAAGAACTGTTAGATTTTTATAACATTTTTGAGAACTTAGATGGATAAGACTACGAACTTAGAGACATGATAGGTATCTAAACTATTTATTGGGATCTAGTTTGACCGTAAACGCATACATGTGTGACGTTTCTATTTCAGACGAGATGTGTGTGCTAGGTGTCACTACCCTCGCCTTGCTAGACTCAGGGGCGACCCACTCGTTTATTTTGAGTGCATTCACACAGATGATGGGGATTATTCCGGAGAGCTTGGGAGTAGCTCTCGCCGTGACGTTCCGTCAGGAGAGGAGTGATGACGACCAGTGTCGTGCAGGGATTGACGATGACATTCTAGGATCATGCGATCAGAGAAGATTTGGTCGTGTTGCCGATGTCAAGATTCGACCTCATCCTAGGCATGGATTGGTTGACGGAGTTTGGAGCTGTGACCGACTTTCAGCGAAAGACAGTGACTATCAGGCCGCCAAGGCAGGAATTCCTTCTTATTTGAGGCACCAAGGAGACTGCGGAAGCCCAGATTCATATCATTTCTACAGGCCAGGAAGCTAGTTGCATTTGTTCATTTTCAGCTGTTGCATTGTATCGTTGTATTCAGTCGTTGCACTGTTCATACGTCTGTTTGTTGTGCAAACGACATCGTTTCATTTACTCAGAGTCACGTCTGATAACAGATATCCTTACATCTGTTTATTCTTGATAACAGACTTTCTTACGTCAGCCCTTTAAAATAAACGACATCATTTTACACATATTTCCGAGTCGCATTGTTAGCAATTTTTATTACATCTGGTTCAAGCTAACGACGTCGTTTCCTTAAGTTGCAACTGGTAGCAGATATTCTTACGTCATCATGTCTGTTTCTTACTTCAACGACATCGTTTCATCTACTACGTCTGTTTCAATGTTAACAAATATTCTTGCGGATGTTTTACGATAAACGTGAACAGTGAATATCTGTTTTGTTCCATAGTACTGTTCCACTTTGTTGCGTCTGATTTTATTTCGGCGATATGTTTCCAAAAGGCTGAATTCGATACTCAGTAAAGTTTTGAAATGGGAAGCGAGAGTTTTAAATGATGGAACCCGAAGAGTTTCAAAGAGAATTTCAAAGAAAGATGTTAAAGGAACAAAAGTTATTTTAAGGTTTATGGCATAGATAACAGACGGCCACCAAGGAGAAGGGTGAGCAGTTGTCCAGATTTTGACTGCCCTTTCATATGATCTATATGCTAAAACTGATATCGGAAGTCGTTTTGATCAAAGTGCACAATGGGCCTAAGGAGAGCTTCTAAGCAATAAATCAAAAGAAAATAATGTTGATGAGATCTGGGCTATTATCCCCATTTCTATGTTTATGAAAGAAAGGAACGTTTACGAATGTTAAAGAAAAGAATGTTTATGTTTATTGTCTTTAAATTATTTTAGCATGTTCTGATAAATATATGTGGTGGATTACGGGCTATAGAATATAAGATGTCAGGAAGAGGAAGAGGTAGAAGAAGTATTCCAGTAGAGGAAACCAACACTGACAATAATGCTAATATTACTCAATTGTTAAGATTGCTGGTAGAGAAAAACAATAGAGGTAATGGACAATCTTCCAGCATCAGAGGACCAAGTAACGATGATCCTCAAGAAAATTTCAGACGACAGAAGCCCAAGGAATTCAGCGGTACAACTGATCCACTAGTGGCAGAGAGTTGGTCAAATCAATGGAGGTTATCTTTGAGTACCTCAAGATGTCTGATTTAGATAGGCCTAGGTGTGCTATCTATATGTTGAGAGAGGACGCTATGATTTGGTGGGAAGGAGCCAAATTATCGGTGGATTTGTTGAATCTCACTTGGGTAGATTTTAAACAGGTGTTCTTTGAACAATACTTCACGGTTGATAAGAGGTCTGCATTGAAGAGGGAGTTTTTGACCCTTAAACAGGGGGGGGGGGGGTTCACCGTACAGGAATATGTGCGGAAGTTTGTAAGAGGGTGCTCTTTTGTGCCTTTAATAGCAAGTGACCCAGAGAGAAGTTGAGTCAATTCGTGGAAGGATTGAAGCCTATGTTTAAAATGAATGTTAGGCTATCAGTGCCCAGAACCTACAGAGAAGCAGTGGAAAGCTCCCTGCATATTGAAACGGACTGGAAAGATGTTTATGAGGAAAGGCAACAGAAGAGACAAGCCTTTCAGCAAAGAATTCAAGGCCGTTCAAGAAACAGAACAAGAACCAGCAGAGGCCTCAGGAGCAGAAGCCTCTACCGATTCAACCCATCAGCTCTGTTCCTGCTGGTAATAATAGGTTAGTATGTCCTAAGTGCCAGAAGAGTCATCCTGGACAATGCAGACTTGGATAAAATGTCTGCTATAAATGTGGGGTTCCAGGACATATAATGAAAAATATTGTCCAAATTCCAAGAAATTGGTGACCAACAGAGCCTTTGTAATGACAGCGGATCAAGCAAATCCAGACTTGACAATAGTTAGGGGTGAGATTATGATTGCTGAATTACCTTCCATGGCTTTAATAGATTCAGGAGCCATCATTCATTTATAGCTGCTGAATTTGATAAGAAATTGCCCATCAAGCCTGACCAGGTAGCTGTAGGTTTTTGCGTATCAGTACCGTCAGGAGAACACGATGTATTTAGGAGTTTAGAACTTAGTCTGCAAGGGAATCAGATTTCAGTTGAATTGATTGTTTTGCCGATGCCTAAATTTTGATATGATTTTGGAAATGGATTGGTTAACCAAGTATGGAGTAGTAATAGATTTTAAGCTTCGAAAAGTAGCGATTAATCCACCCAGAGGAGATTCCTTTAAGTTTGAAGCTAAGCATGTTTGTAAGATTCAATAATCTCAGCTCTTAAGGCTCAACGTTGCTTGAGGAAAGGAGGAGTAGGATTTCTGGTTAGATTATTATATTTAACCGCAACAAGTAGACCCCAGTTGTCAGATGTAGAAGTGGTAAGTGAGTTCCCCGAGGTTTTTCCAGAATATATCGCATAAGAAATGAAAGAACTGAAGGAACAAATACAGGCTCTGTTGGAGAAAGGTTTTATCAAACCAAATACTTCCCCCTGGGGAGCCCCAGTTTTATTTGTTAAGAAAAATGATGGAAGTATGAGGCTATGTATATATTACCGAGAGCTGAACAAATTGACCATTAAGAATAAGTATCCACTTCCTAGGATAGAAGATTTGTTCGAA
>KV016311.1:11183-28389 GCA_001598015.1 Dorcoceras hygrometricum
CCCTCAAACACTACAAGCATGTTCACCAAATCTTCAAGAGTGACGTCCAGCTTGTTCATGTTAAAGTTGACCACAAAGGGGTCGAATACAGCAGGGAGTGAGAGGAGAATCAAATCCACAGACAGCTCATGTGGAAGTACGAGCTAAAGGCTCACCAACTTTTCAAAAAGCCCAATCATGCGGACCCCATGCTCGCGGATCGAAGTTCCCTCGCGAATGCGGCCACTCATGAGCTCCTTGATAGTAGTAAACCTCTCTGCCCGAGAGTTCTCCCCAGCTCTTTGAGGTGCAAGTGTATGTCACAAGCATACTCAGCGTCCTCAAATCGCTGCTGCAGTTCGTTGGACATAGAAGCCAACATGTAGCACTTAGCCTTGAGATCATGGTCCCACCATTTCTCAAGTCTCGTCAGCTCTTCAGGACTAACATCAGCGAGGGCTTACTTCGGAGGGCTCTCTAGCGTGTAGAGTAGCTTCTCCGAAGCCAAGACAATCTTGAGATTGCACAACCAATCCAGGTAGTTAGCGCCAGTTAACTTGTTGCTATCCAGTATAGTAGAGAGTGGATTTTTGATCGAAGACATTTTAAGCAGTATATATCCTAAGATAAAATAGACACCCATTAATAACAATATTACAGAAATTCACTAAGACATAAAACATGGTCAATTTATTTATGAATTATCCTCCAACTTTTTTAACGATTTCACCACCCTCTAATGAAATCGGGAAAGCCAGTTTCCTTAGCGGGTACATGGAGCCCAATCGAGAATCATAGTCCCGAATAATATCAGTCAACTATGACCCCCAAAAGGTAGAGCCCAATTGCACCGGGTGCAACCTCCATGTATTTACCTCACGTCCAGTAAGGACCCAATAATATGACGCCGATTACTATCACGTGTCAAGATGACCCATCAGTGTTGAGTCGTGATGAACGGTCCCCTTAATGTCCCCAATAATATGAGCCAACGTTAAAAGGAGTTTCAACCAACTCACATCAAGTGTCAATAGAGTCTACAACTTTACGACATACATAACCCCCTCAATAATATGAGCCGGGCCATGTATACGGGTAGCATCATCGTATACCCCATTGTTGATGGAAGGTAGGAAATTTTTAAACAGTATTTAAATTCTCTAGCCTCATGATCTCGTTGAATAATCTTTTGTTTTATGATCAATTTAGATTCCAGTGATTAGCATTTTCCAAGAGTGCTTCCAGGTAGTTGGAGCTAAGGCCCACTTAAAAACCAACTTCCTTAGACAAAGCAACGCCCTTCAGGGAGACTTAGCAGGTACAACCCATTTTTAAGCCAGTCTATAAAGGACTCCCTTAGATCATGTTTTATCACTTTATTCATAATTATCAATAAACTAAGATCTTTCAATTTTAATCATGACACTTTATTCTTGATATTAATTTTAAATCATATTTAAAATGCGGGATTTGTATTATTGGAAATTTAAATCTCATATTTTAAATAAGATTTAAAACATCATGCGGATTCAAAACCATGTATCAAATCAAGATAATCATGCAATTTAATCATGTTTGACATATGCAGATAATCAAATCAAATTTGATATGATTTAACAAAATCTTTTTAAGCATAAAATCACATTTCATAAATAAAATCACATTTTGTTAGTTTTAATTGCATCAAAACATTAATTTTCAACCTCATGTTAATTAATGGAAAAAGGGCAATTTTCATAAAATTTCAATTTTCCCAAAAATTAATTTTGAAAAAATAATTGTGGACTCAAAACCTTGATTTGAAAATCAGAACAGACCTGCCAGGTCTCGAAAATTCAAAATTTTCGAGATGCTCGGTCAAGGTGCCCGTGGGCAGCAGCGGTGCCGCACGGGCACCGCACATGTTGCCTGTAGCGTGCGCCAACGGGTGCCGCACAGGTGTTGGGGATCCGGATCCGTCCCCCGGTCAGGCAGCGGAAGAACAAGAAACAGAGAACCGGGAGGCGATCAATACGAAAAACTATCAACATACTACGACATTCATAGGATGTTTAGCATGTTACCTCGCTGGCACTTGTGCCTGGCTCCAACCGTGATTACAATAATCCGGCTCTTCTCGGTAGATTGCGGTAGATTATCGCCAATCCGGTCCACGACCAGATCCGAGACTCCTTCGTCAGGCTGCACTAGAAGCCCTGACGAGATCAGCACGAACGGATTCTCCACGTCGAGTTGGCCGGAAAGGAGAGGGGAGTATCCTAAAAAACTTTTCAGTGTGGTGTGTTTTAAAAGAATACCCCAGGGCCCTTATTTATAGATTTTTCATGGGCGTAAACCAGGTTAATGGGCTTGGGTCGAGCCCAGGCCAAAGAGAACATTGGTTTCAAGTCCATCGTTGTGGCTTCATCATAACCCGATCGACGATCGGATCGGACCGATCTACATAGTTTACAAAAATGAACATTATGATGTGAAAATAATTTTTCAGACCACCTAATCCAAAATAGCAGTTAGGCCCCTATAAACTTTAAGGATAGTCATACTAGTCCAATCTTTAAGGAAATCTCATTTTCACCCAAGTTAATTTTAGGAAGTCACACTTCCATCTTTCCTCCTACTATACTCACTAAATTGGGCTCAATTTCTTTGTCTGCACGGGAATTGGTAAACCAGTACATTGTGTGACCCTCAATGGTTCAGGGATACAGCTAGTCGTAGGCTCACAACTCATTGTGATTCAGAAACACAATTTTCTGATCTATCCATCGGACAATGTAAAGCACCTAGCAACATCGCCCCATGATCCCGTAGGTATCACTGATAGTGCCTGCAAGAACCAGTCGGTCATGGTTAGCATATAGTACGGTCCTTTCATCTCATATATCCCGATCGAATCAACGACCATTGGTAAATCGAGAGTCGTTAGAGATTCGATATCCATGCATATATCTTAGAGATCAGAATAAATGTGAGGACTGAGATTCGGTAAGTAGTGATTAATCAGATTTGGGTTAAGCATTAATCACGGGAGTAGTGATTTTTGAATTTTGGGTTTGAGGATTTTGGCCAAATTTGGTTGGTGATTTTTCAGTTGTGACGTAGAGATAATCAGCTTTGAGTTGCTGGTCACTATCGGGTGAAATATGCATCGAATTTGGAGTTGGTTCGTTGAGTTTTTCTATCGGGATCTGATTCCATTAAGTACTCAGATGTGGCGCTAGCGGGTGATATCTGTAGCGAGCGAACGTAGATGCGAGAGTCAACGAGGAGAGGACACGTGTTAGTCAACGTTTCTGAGTTGACCGGTGTTGTTAGCGTTACTTAGATCCGAGTGAACGTGAGCAGATATGAGCGCTGGAATCTACTTCAGCTGTAAGCCAATGCGACGCCGTTGTGATTAGTTAGAGTGCGCAGCGTTAGCACACTCATATTTGAGTTAGCGCTGGATCCAGATTTGAGGATAGTGCCTTAGCGCTAGGATCTGTTGCTGAGATCTAAATAGTTCGGTGATTGACTTTCACTGTAGACTTTGACTCGAGGATTTAAGTACAAGTGTTGATTAATACTTAGAGTATTTTTCGACCCCGATATGTTCTATCGTATTCTTCGAAACCCTCTATAGTTACTGTTCACCGAACCCTTCTCCGTTAGATTGTCATCGATTTTCGCCGTTGTTTAGAGCAAGACTGGTGGCGCTGGGTTCGTCTTGCTTAGCTCTTTCGATTGATACCAGTCTGGAGTTGTAGATCGACGCATAGGAGGATCACGAAGGATTTGCAGTGTTCGTGAATTTCCACGACAGTGAACCTAAGAGTTCTTCAGTTCTTCTGAGCTTCTGGGTAAGTGATTCCTTGCCGTTTAAGCTTAGGTTAGCTGTTAGAACCCTGGATTAGTGGTCGAACCAGATTTGAGTGCTTGACCGTAGGCAGTGAACTATAGGAGTTCAGATTTGAGCTAAGTTATGAGATGCTTTGACCGATTTGAGTTCCCAGGCAGTTCCTGTTGTGTTTGTCGAGACCAGCGAGGAAGCAGATTTGAGAAGGCTGAAGTTTCCGTGCCCTGGTGAGATCTGTTGAGGTAGAAACTGAGGTTTGAGGTACGAATTGAGCTTCTGTTAACAGCTTTGGGCATAAGCGTGTTAGTATTTTGAGGCATGAACTGTGTTCTGTGAAAAATGTGATTTACGTGAACAGATGTGGCTCATTGTTTGATTTATGTGCTCTGTTTACGTAAGTTATGCATGTTGAAATCAGATTTGAATTTCCTGGCATTCATGCATACATCTTGAGCTTGAGATTTGATTGATTACCAATTGAGAGCCACATTGTGACCGGCCGGCAGATGTGTCGCGCCTGAAAGGCACAATGCTATCATCGGAGTGGTGATCGACTGATTGGTCGTGTCTGAATAACACCGAGCTGTGATGGTTAATTTGAGTGGCTAGACCTGAATATCACGGACCGATGATTTCCACCGGCTGATTGGCTGTGCGTGGTATAGAGGCTCACCCGATTTTCCAGCTGACTCGTTGGCCTAGATGACCATTTCTTTGACAGCCCTCATGCATTTCATGTTTTGAGATACTGCATGTTTATGATTTTCTATTTACTTAGTGCTCTTCGTACTGAGGTTTAACCTCGTATCTCCTTTCCTGATTATGTGTTCTTTGGGTCTGTGTTGCCCACTGCAGGAGTCGTAGGTAATCTGGCTGGGCAGATTGGAGCTTCAGCTAGTAGATTCCGGTTGGGTTGAGTCCCAGTTTATTTGTATTATGTATCGAACCAGGGGATGACCTAAGTTTCTATATATTTTGGGGATCTGTGATTTGAGTTTATTTGACTACCTGTTTGAGATGTGGATTTGAGTAAATCCTATTTTGAGTATGAATATTTTGAATGACTGTTTTATTGTTCAGGCCCAAACATTTGAAAAGTTTTAAGCCCTATTTTTATGCTTCCGCGATTATGTTCTTAATTGTATTGTTAATCCTTGTTGATTAGCACGGGGCCTGACATTTTTGGTATCAGAGCTTAAACTGGGATAAGCTCGATTTCATTTGATCACACTCTAGTCTAGGCACAGAGTTTTGATTTGATTTCTTTCTGGACAGAGTATTTTCAAGAACATCTATTTTTATCTCAAGCCCATGCACGGAACTTGTGAGCTGATACCAGAGTAGTGTAGTATGATGCCTTGTAGTATCCGTATCGACTTTTATGCGTGCATATTGTAGATCAAGAGAGGATACACGGTCTGTCAAGGAGGTAAGAGTCTTGGTAGTAGTATCCATGAACTGTAAAGTTGGAGGAGCGAAGGATTCCGGAGCCGCTTAAGAAATCGGTTGTTCTAGAACTTTTCTGTTAAATGGATTCAATTGAGCGGTATATACAACTAACGGCTGCTCAGATGAATGTTGAACCTGAGGATTCATACTGTTATTTGCTTCTGAAGAAGGATTGGGACCCAGATTATTTACAGTGTCGTCATCACGAACAGGAAATTTTCTAGATAGAGTGGGACTCGCAGATAAGCTAGGATCACTATAGGGACCACAACTATCCTCGCTGTCCTCATTGTGGGCAGAGAACTCCCAAGAGGAACCAAAACTAGAGCGCGCCTGTTGTTGAACTGGTGTCTCATTCTCTTGAGCCATGTACTCGTGAGAAGTCATTGCTGTAAGCTCATTTACTTGCTGGACTATCTGTTGAATCATGGTCCTTGCCGCGGCCTCTGCTTGGTCGGTCAGACTGGAAAATTTCAAGGCAAGAAAAGGTGATTGAACCGGTGCCACCTTTATGATCGATACCTCAGGAACAGTAATATGCAAACCGGATAGAGTACGCTCAGCCCGATGCTTTGATGTAATATCCCTAAGTGCCTTGTGAAGAGAGCGAAGAAGCAGGAAATCACGATGGGCAGAGGGTACATTGTCTTAAAGTTTGCCAGGTTCTCGTTAAAGAACTTCTGGACTTCAAGTTCATACAATTTGGATGACAACAAAGACCGGGGCCGCAACAGTTCTTTTATCTAGAGGACACGTTCTTGAGTCTTTCAGCCGTTCGGAAGTGTATCCACTTATCGTAATTAGCCATGATAAGGGATACAGCTTCCCATGCATTATCAAGAATCAATTGACACTGCTCCTAGACAGCTTCATCTCCTTGAGCGTCAACCGATATAGCAGCATTTGGAACCACATGGTCCATCTAGGTCTCATACCCCGGGTTCTCTTCAGATCTAACCATTGGTTCAGCCAAGATGAAGGGATCATTATCAACCCTGTCCTCTATGTCAATAGTTGGTGTCAGAGTCCCTTCTGGAATCTCAGATGTGAACAGATCTACATTGTCTATTTGATTGTTCAAGACAAGCCTGGTTTTGGGGCTCCATTCGATTGTCAATGGAGGGTTGTGCCGTCTTTGTGCGCATGGTCCTGCGCTTCTTCGTTATTGCCATAAACGGAGCAGATGTAGTATCTTTAGAGTCAGATGACTATTCCACTTGTGGACATTTCCTTCGACGTGTCACCAGTGGGCACGAGTCTTTGTCTGAGCTGGTCTTAGACTTGGACGTCGTAGGTCAATTAAGCCCACAACCTCCTTTATTGGCAGTGTAGCTACTTCATTTATACTCTCTGCTTGTGTCTTCTTCTCTATACTTGGAATTTCGGCCTTTTGCTTTTCCACAGCCGATTTCCTTTTCGGCATTCCTCTTCATGCGTCACGCTGACGTCATCTCTGCTGATTCAAAACCCATCAGCAGGAGCTACAGTACCGTTGACCAGCGTTGACTTTACCCAAAAATCGATATTTCTCATTCTTAACTAGTGCTGCTGCTGAGGAAATCGGCAGGAACCACAATCTTTACACCATTCCTCAAAAAGTACGTGATTAATCCCCAAATCAAAACGATTAATCACTAATTCAATTTCTCAATCCTCACAGTCATTCCCTCAGTTGGTAGTTGAAATGTTGTAGAGAACACATCCTCAGTGATAACCAACTTCTTATTGCAGGCAGTTCTAACAATTGTCCCAGCGATGACTCTTGCATTTAGGAAAAACTCAGTGACAACATTTTAAAATACAGAGGTGGTACCTTTCAAGGATCCTTTTAGTCCGGTATCTCCCAGATATTTGAACATACTGGTCATTCCGATGTGCTCCATGGTGAGCACAGATTCAAATTCCACCTGCAAAGTGTTTACGAATAGAGAGGCCATATCCGATAGAAAAGGATTAGAAGTTTTGAGATAGAAAAGATTATTTCACGAGAATGCAGTATATTTGGATACAGGAAATTACGATTGTGCGAAAGTTTTTGAAAGCGTATGATAAAAGGTAAAGTAAACAGTTTATGTACGATCGAGGAGAGAGACGAGTTTTTAAGGGACACGTGTCATCATCATATTTAAAAGACATTTGAAATTCCAGAATGATTACCATTGATTTAAAAACGTTTCAGAAGTAACCCATTCTCAACCGTTCGATTTTATTTACCAGCACGAAAAACAAATAAGACAAAGCCCATGATAAAGTAACACTTTATGTGTTCCGAACTGGTCCAGATCGCATACCAGCTTGAAGACACCCATCAGACCTGTTTTGTTATCTGTTTGACTCCTTTTGTTCCCCCTGAATTTATGCATATATAACACAATTACGACATATCAAGGAGACCTAAAATATTTCTAAAGTAAGAAAACTTAGCGTCCGGTAGAGGTTTGGTGAAGATATCAGCCACTTGCTGATCCGTTGGCACATGCTCCACCCGAACGTTCTTCTTAAGTACATGGTCTCGAATAAAGTGATGTCGTATGTCAATGTTCTTTGTTCTAGAGTGCAGACTGGGTTCTGATTGATCGCAATCGCACTTGTGTTGTCACAAAAAATGGGTGCCTCCTGTGCATCAATGCCATAGTCCAGAAGTTGTTGTATCCATAGAATTTGAGAGCAACAACTTCCAACTGCAAGGTACTCTGCCTCAGCGGTGGACGTAATTGATGTCTGTTTCTTGATAAACCATGAGATTAGTCTGTCATCCAGGAATAGACAAGTTCCACTTATGCTTCTGTGATCAATCTTACACCCTAAATAGTCTGCATCACTGTAACAAATTAAATTCAAGCTGGAGTCTTTGGGATACCAAAGACCCACGTTCTGCGTGCCTTTTAAATATTTGAGAATACGTTTAACAGCCATGTAGTGAGACTGTTTTGGGTCAGCTTGGAACCTAGCACACATACAGACCGAGAACATTATATCTGGTTTGCTTGCTGTGAGGTATAACAACGAACCAATCATCCCACGATACATGGTTACCTCAACGACAGTTCCAGCTTCATCTTTGTCCAGTTTGATGGAGGTGCTCATCGGAGTGGCGGTTGAAGAGCAATTTTCCATACCTAACTTTTTCAGAAGTTCCTTGGTATACTTAGCTTGATTGATGAAGGTCCTTTCCTCAAACTGTTTAAATTGAAATCCTAAGAAGAATGTCAACTCTCCCATCATAATCATTTCAAATTTATCCTGCATCAACATAGAGAATTTATCGCAAAGCTTTTGGTTAGTTGATCCAAATATAATGTCATCAACATAGATTTGTACGAGCAATACATGATAATTCGTCACGAATTTGAATAGTATCTTGTCCACAAATCTAATAATAAAATCATGGTCGATAAGAAACTTGGACAGATTATCATACCAAGCTCTCGGAGCTTGTTTCAGACCATACAGCGCTTTGTCAAGCTTGTATACATAATCTGGTCTGGTATGATCTACGAAGCCAGGAGGTTGTGTGACATATACTTCCTCATTCAGGATGCCATTCAAGAATGCACTCTTAAAATCCATCTGATAACCTTTAAAATTCTTGAATGGTGCATATGCAAGGAAGATTCTAATGGCTTCTATCTTGCCACTGGTGTGAAGGATTCTACAAAATCTATGCCTTCTTCTTGTCTATATCCTTGCGCAACCAGCCTAACTTTATTTCGAACTACATTGCCTTGTTCATCCAGTTTATTCCTAAAGACCCATTTTGTACCAATGAAGTTTTGATTATCTGGTCTAGGAACTAGATGCCAAAATTTACCACGTTCAAATTTATTTAGTTCCTCTTGCATAGCTTCTGTCAGGCCCCGTGCTAATTAACAAGGATTAATAGCACAATTAAGCACATAAACGCGGAAGCAGAAAATAGGGCTAAAAATTTTTGAAATAAAGTTGGGCCTGAACCAAATCATATCTTCAAATAGTCATAATCAAAATACGAGTTAAATCAAAACTCATACAACGAAAGGTAATCACAAATCAAATCAACAACGATCACCCAGAATACATAAAACCTCATGGCATCCACGGGATCAATACATAATATAATAACTGGGACTTCAAGGAAATGGGGATCGACCAGTTGGGATTCCAGTCTGTCCAGCTTGGTTACCTGAAGATCCTGCAACTGGGCACACAGACCAAACAATACAAAAGCAGGAAAAGAAGACGAGGTCAAGCCTCAGTACGAATGAGCACTAATATAACAACAAATCATAAACATGTAGTATTCTAAGTCATGAATGCATGCGGCTGTCAAAGAAAACCGGTCATCAAGGCCTGCTAATCAGCTGGTAGTAAATCTCAATCGAGCCTCTATACCCGCACAGTGTATCAACCGGGGAAATCATCGGTCCGTGATCATCAGGCCCGTCAGCCATCACAGCTCGGTGGTTTTTAGACACAACCAATCAGTTGGTCACCACTTTGATGATAGCGTTGTACCTTTCAGGCACGACACATCTGTCTGTCGGTCACAACGTGGCTCTCTCTCAGGTTCTCAATCGATCAATCACTCAATATGTATGCATGAATGTCATGAAATTCAAATCTGATTTCAACATGAATAAATTACGTAAACAGAGCATATCAATTCAATCAAGCTGTCACGTAATCACAGAATTCACATAACACATATTTCATGCCTCAAATACTAGCTCGCTATGTCTAAGCCGTTAACAAAAGCTCAACTCGTACCTTAAATTCTCAAATTCTACCTTAACTGATCTTACTCAGGCATGACAGCTTCAATTGCTCAAACTGCTTACTCACTGGTCACGGCACACACAACAGGAGGAACTGTCCGGGAGCTAAATCCAGAAGCTCACACGCACAGGAGAACGCTCTACTCAACTGTCGCAAAAACACACCAACTCACAGCTTCTTTGCGTTCCCTCTCCAACGTCGAACCGGGCTTCCTAACTGGTATCAATCGAAAGATCAAATCAAGACGAGCTCTGCGCCAACAATCTTGCTCCAAACAACGGCGGAAATCGACGGAAATCTACCGGAGAAGGGTTCGAATGAACAGTAACTATCGAGGGTTTACTGGAGAAAACGATGAGGAATATCAGGTTCAAAATAAGCTAAGTGTTGAGCAGCACATGGTATATAAATCCTCGAGTCACTACTGTTCTAAGCAATTCAGATATCTGCTTATACTAAGGAAAAAGTCCTCTCAAAGCTGACTCCAGCTTTCGCCCTCAACTGGCTATGCTATATGGTTCAAGTGTCTAAACAAGTTACTAACTCCACAGCAAACGACGCCGCACCAACTAATCAAAACGACGTAGCATAGCTTCCACAGTTGAAGCAGATCTCTCCCTCTAGAGACATCTGAACAGATCTCTCTCCCTCGCTAGCAACATCTGAACAGATCTCTCTTCCTCGCTAACAACATCTGAATAGCGCTAAAAACCAGCGGTCAACACAATTGTTTTGACTAACACGTGGCATCTTCTCACACCCACGCGCTAACGCAACAGATGTCTCCCGCTACTCTCCTAACAGCGCTCGCTAGCTACTCAGCATCGTTGACCCGCGTTGACATCTGGTCACGCCATGGAACGGATTTCACTCACTAGCGAGACATCTGAAATTTTCAAAACGACGACGCATTCACTACTGAGTACCAACATCTGAATGCCCGCTAAACCTAGCGCAAGAACGCTGCTGGCCTATCTTTTCCCAGTGTTGTACCTCAAATCTGAATTACCACTGGAATCACAATTTCCATGACAAATCTTAATCCAAAATCTGATTAGCCACTAAATCTTACTTAACAGATTTCTAGTCCTCACACTCTCCCCCACTAGAAATCGATTTCGTCCTCGAAATCAGTTAAGTCATCAAATCAAAATCACAACAGCAAGATAGCTTAATCATGACACAGTATACTACACACCATTCCTAATATACTCAAGCCATACTGCCTAGTACAACTCAATACTAAACAGAATCTCAATTCAGCAGCAAAATCACTTAAATCTTGAAATCAGTCAAGCTAGAAGTTACCTGAAATGCTGCTATCATGACTCGAACAGATGAGGCCACTCTTGTCTCATCTTTTCCTCAACTTCCCAGGTAGCTTCCTCACGTCCATGCTTGTTCCATTGGACCATCACCAATGGTATCACCTTATTCCTCAACTGCTTCTCCTTCCTGTCCAGAATCTGCACTGGATATTCAACATAGCTCAGGGTCTGGTCCAGCTCTACTTCATCAGTTCTCAGTACATGGGATTGATCTGGCTCATATTTTCTCAACATTGACACATGAAACACATCATGCATCGCTGCTAACTCATCAGGCAGCTTCAACCTATAAGCCAACTATCCATTCCGCTCAACAATCTCAAAGGGACCAACGAATCTAGGAGCTAACTTATCCTTAAATCTGAATCTCATAACACTCTTGAAAGGAGAAATCTTGAGAAATACCTGATCTCCAACCTCAAATTCTAATGGTCTGCGTCGCTTATTAGCATAGCTAGCATAACGGTCTTGTGCAGCTTTCATCCTACTCCAAATCAATTCCACCTGATCTTTCATGTGTTGTACAAACTCAGGAGTAGAAAGTTGTCTCTCACCAACTTCTTCCCAGAAAATTTGTGATCTACACTTTCGACCATATAAAGTTTCAAACGGAGCCATTCCAATAGTCACTTGGTAGCTGTTGTTGTAAGAAAACTCAGCTAAGGACAAAGAATCCTGCCAGCCACCACTGAAATCCATCACAACTGCACGCAGCATAACCTCTAAAGTCTGAATGGTCCTCTCAGATTGACCATCTGTCTGTGGGTGATAGGCTGTACTCATAGCCAATCTCGAACCCATCGCTGCTTGCAAACACTTCCAAAATCGAGAGGTGAATCTCTGATCTCTATCTGAAACTATCGAAACAGGCACTCCATGCAATCTGACCACATGGTCGACTTATAACTTTGCCATTTTCTTCATCGAAAACCTAACATCATAGGGAATCAAATATGCTGACTTCGAGAGTCTATCAATCACCACCAAAATCGCCTCGCATCCCCTACTCGATCGAGGTAGATGAGTCACAAAATCCATGGCGACGTGCTCCCAATTCCATTGAGGCACTTCTATACTCTGCAACAATCCACCAGGTCTCATTCTCTCAGCCTTGACCTGCTGGCAATTCAAACATCGAGCAACAAAAACGGAAATGTTTCTCTTCATGCCTTCCCACCAATAGTGAGACTGCAAAGCTGTTAGAGTAGATGCCCAACTAGCCAACTTGTGGCGTGTGGGTTTATAGACTCTTGTATATGACAATCTTTATATATGATATTCGCATTTTATTCATATGGCATTCACTTTCATTGTGTGTATGATTATTTACAATTGCGTTGAGTAAAGACCTAGAATGCACTAAAGCGTATGTTAGATGTGATAGTGGGTATGACGGCTATCATGAAACACATCTAATAGTCACTGTTTATTCTGAATATGTTCCTAGTCGATTGGGCCGTCAAAATGAGGATAAGGCCGCCCGAGTTCGAGACTAGTATCTGCGATGCGAAGTACCATGTTTCATTGGTAGGGAACATTGTGATGTTCTGAGCATGCAGATAGATAGTGACCTGGTGATCTATCGAACTACCCTCCTTCGGACTTTCCAAGTGGTTACCATTTGTCGAGTGGATAAGTCCGAGGTCTTGGTTGTACTGATTAGTCCTCACGACTCGAAATGTCATTGAGACTCTACATGATAGGCGTCTCACTTTGACCCGTTTTCTGACTCACTTGGGGTCATAAGGCGTCGGGATTGGGTGAGACCCCGATGCATGTAGGAGTCGATGCATCGTTGTCGAGGATTCACCACTCGCAGACATGCGTGGATATCCTATGCTATCTGAGGGGATAATAGTGTATAAATCTCTGGCCAGAGTACTAGAAGTGTTTTAGGTAAATGGGTTTACCTAGTTACACTCGCGATGTCACTATTTGATCTCCAAGATGTACGCATAGCTATCGGATCTATAGCGACTCTCGATTTACCAAATGGTCGTTGATCTGATCGGGATATATGGATTGATGAACCATTGAGGGTCACACAAGTACTGGATTCGAAATTCCTGCACGGATACTGAGCTCAATGTGTTGAGCATGAGAATAGGATTTTGGGGAGTGCGACTTCCTAAAAGTCAACCGGGGTCAAATCGAGATTTCCCGACGTTGAGGGGCAAAACGGTCAATTTGCACTGGGGTTCTGAAAAATGGTTTTTCAGATCATAGTGTTCAGTTTTGGAAACTGAGTCGATCGGTCCGATCTGATCGGCGATCGAAGTTACGATGAAGTCACGGTGATAGGGATGAACCGAATGTTCCTCCGTTGGACCCGGGCCCGTTGGGCCGGTCCAATTCTATTACTTGTCTACTTAAGTAGACTTAGGAGACTTCATTAATAACTAACCACATCATTAAACCCTAACCCTAGACTTGAGTAGCCGCCGCCTCCCTACTCTCAAATAGCCGCCGCCGACCGCCGCCCCACGCCGCCGCCGCTGCCGCCCTCTTCGTCGGAAATTCGTTCCGGCCAATTCGACGAGAAGAATCCGTCCGTGCAGATCTTGTCAGGCCTTCTAGTGCAGGCTGACGAAGGAGTGTCGTATCCGGTCGTGGACCTGATTGGCATTATCTACCGCAGTCTACCGTGAAGTGCCGTTTTCTTTACGAAACCGGTCGGAGCCAGGCACGAGTTGCCAGCAAGGTATTCCTTTGAAACACCCTATGAATGTCATATTGTGTTTGTTTTCGTATCGCATTGATCATCTCCCGGTATCATTTTTCGTTCTTCCGCTGCCTAGCCGGGGGGCGTGATCCGGAACCTAACAGTGGTATCAGAGCCAAGGTTTTCAGATCTGATCAATACGAAATTGCCATAATTGTATCTTACATTGAATTTCAGATCGAGAAGACCAAAACATCATCGCACTTCGACTGCGTGCGGCGGCGCCACAACGAGCGCCATTGCGCGAGCTGGACGCGCGCTGGCCACACGCTCGTCGTGCGAGAGGCCGCGCGCTGGCCGCGAAAATTGCGACGCTTCCCGGTGCGATGGCTCGATGCTGGCCGACCGATGCTACGACACGGCTGGGCGATCTGTGCGCGAAGCTTTCCGGCCGACGCACGTTGCTGGCTGCGCGATATGCGCGAATGCGCGCGCTGGCCGCGCGCTGGCCTCGCGCTGGCCGCGCGCTGGCCTCGCGCTGGCCGCGCGCTTGCCGCACGAGAGACAGCCGAGTGTAGCGCCGTTGCTAGTCGACGATGCATGCCGCTGGTCGATGATGGTGCGCCGTGGCTGGGCGCTGGTTGCGCGCAACTGGTTACACGGCCGTGCGCCCGTGTGCGACCTTGCGTCGCACTTTTTTCATGGTGGCGCCGCTGCCGGCCGGCCGCCGCTCCGGCGAATCCCTGGCGATGTCGTGACGGCTGATTTCTTTTAGGGTTTGGTTCGGGCCTATCCCGGGCAGCCCATAAAGTTTTCGGGCCGATATGCGATGTCGGGCCCGTTTTGGTCGATTTTGAAATTTTGAGATTTTTGGGCCTAGAATTGTTTTAAGCCCAATTTGTACAATTAAAATTAGTAAAATGTGATTTTAATTATAAAATATGATTTTATAATGAAATATGTTTTTGTTGATTAAAATTCGATTTTATCGACAAAATACGATTTTATTATAAAATGCGATTTTATGATTAAAATATGATTTTGCGATAAATAATTAGATTATTTAATTTATGCATGTTAATTAGATTATCTGCATGATTGGGGTGATCGAGAGCCGTGCCCAATTTGTTAGGTGTATGCGATAGGTTTTGTATGATTTCGGTTTGTAAATACTTGATTATCATTTAAAGTGGGCCTGTTTGTTGCCCGTTCCCACCCCTTGATAAATGTATCCCTTATATGTCATGGTTAATTTAAATGTAAATTACTAGATTTAGTGGGAGGACATCCGAAGACGGTGGACAATGACGATCAAGATATTGAAGACCGAAGATCTGTAAAACCGGAAAGCTTTGTAATAGGATTGCATTACCCCTAGGATTGGACCCAGGTCCGTGGCTGGCAACCACGGACCGCATAGCTCTCGCGATCGATCATCCCAATATTTATTTATATATGTTGATATATAGATTAATTGAATCCGCATGTTGCATGTTTTAAATTAGATTTAAATATGCATGAGACCAAAATTTTTCAAAATAAGATCCCTCGTTTTAAATATGATTTAAAACTTATATCAAGATAAAATGTTTATTCGATAAACTAAAGGGTATTTAAAACTGTTTAAATTTCCCTACCTTCCATCAACAATGGGTGTACGTCGATGCTACCCGTATACATGGCCCGGCTCATATTATTGAGGGGGTCATGTATGCCGGAAAGCTGTCCACGCCATTGACAACTGTTGTGAGTCGGCTGGAACTCCCTTTAACGTTGTCTCATATTATTGGGGACGTTAAGGGGACCGTCCTTCATGACTCAACATTGATGGGTCAATCTTGACACGTGATAGTAAACGGCGTCATATTATTGGGCCCTTACTGGACGTGAGGTGAATACATGGAGGTTGCACCGGTTGCAATCGGAAACTACCTTTTGGGGGTCATGGATGGCTGATATTATTCGGGTCCATGATCGCTTAATTGGGCTCCGTGTACCCACTAAAGAAACCTGTTTTCTCGATTTCATTACAGGGTAAAAATGGTTTTTTAGATCATAGTGTTCAGTTTTGGAAACTGAGTCGATCGGTCCGATCTGAACGGCGATCGGAGTTACGATGAAGTCACGGTGATAGGGATGAACCGAATGTTCCTCCGTTGGACCCGGGCCCGTTGGGCCGGTCCATTTCTATTACTTGTCTACTTAAGTAGACTTAGGAGACTTCATTAATAACTAACCACATCATTAAACCCTAACCCTAGACTTGAGTAGCCGCCGCCTCCCTCCTCTCAAATAGCCGCCGCCGACCGCTGCCCCACGCCGCCGCCGCTGCCGCCCTCTTCGCCAGAAATTCGTTCCGGCCAATTCGACGAGAAGAATCCGTCCGTGCAGATCTCGTCAGGCCTTCTAGTGCAGGCTGATGAAGGAGTTTCGTATCCGGTCGTGGACCTGATTGGCGTTATCTACCGCAGTCTACCGTGAAGTGCCGTTTTCTTTACGAAACCGATCGGAGCCAGGCACGAGTTGCCAGCAAGGTATTCCTTTGAAACACCCTATGAATGTCATATTGTGTTTGTTTTCGTATCGCATTGATCATCTCCCGGTATCATTTTTCGTTCTTCCGCTGCCTAGCCGAGGGGCGTGATCCGTATCCCAACAGTGGTATCAGAGCCAAGGTTTTCGGATCTGATCAATACGAAATTGCCATAATTTTATCTTACATTGAATTTCAGATCTAGAAGACCAAAACATCGTCGCACTTCGACTGCGGGCGGCGGCGCCACAACGAGCGCCATTGCGCTCGCTGGACGCACACTCGTAGCGCGAGAGGCCGCGCGCTGGCCGCGAAAATTGCGACGCTGCCCGGTGCGATGGCTGGATGCTGGCCGACCGATGCTGTGACACGACTGGGCGATCTGTGCGTGAAGCTTGCCGGCCGACGCACGTTGCTGGCTGCGCGATATGCGCGAATGCGCGCGCTGGCCGCGCGCTGGCCTCGCGCTGGCCGCGCGCTTGCCGCATGAGAGACAGCCGAGTGTAGCGCCGTTGCTGGTCGACGATGCATGCCGCTGGTCGATGATGGTGCATCGTGGCTGGGCACTGGTTGCACGCAACTGGTTGCGCGGCCGTGCGCCCGCGTGCGACCTTGCGTCACACGTTTTTCATGGTGGCGCCGACGCCGGACGGCCGACGCTCCGG
>KV016311.1:34843-53643 GCA_001598015.1 Dorcoceras hygrometricum
GGGATCATGGGGCGATGTTGCTAGACGCTCTTACCATGATCCGATGGGCAAGTCCGGAATTGTGATTCCGGAGCCGCAATGGTTGTGGGCCCACGGCTGTATCCCTGAACCATTGAGGGTCACACAAGTACTGGATTCGAGATTCCCGCATGGATACTGAGCTCAATGTGTTGAGCATGAGAAGAGGATTTTGGGGAGTGCGACTTCCTAAAAGTCAACCGGGGTCAAATCGAGATTTCCCGACGTTGAGGGGCAAAACGGTCATTTTGCACTGGGGTTCTGAAAAATGGTTTTTCAGATCATAGTGTTCAGTTTTGGAAACTGAGTCGATCGGTCCGATCTGATCGGCGATCGAAGTTACGATGAAGTCACGATGATAGGGATGAACCGAATGTTCCTCCGTTGGACCCGGGCCCGTTGGGCCGGTCCAATTCTATTACTTGTCTACTTAAGTAGACTTAGGAGACTTCATTAATAACTAACCACATCATTAAACCCTAACCCTAGACTTGAGTAGCCGCCGCCTCCCTCCTCTCAAATAGCCGCCGCCGGCCGCCGCCGCCGCCGCCGCCCTCTTCACCTGAAATTCGTTCCGGCCAATTCGACGAGGAGAATCCGTCCGCGCAGATCTCGTCAGACCTTCTAGTGCATGCTGACGAAGGAGTGTCGTATCCGGTCGTGGACCTGATTGGCGTTATCTACCGCAGTCTACCGTGAAGTGCCGTTTTCTTTACGAAACCGGTCGAAGCCAGGCACGAGTTGCCAGCAAGGTATTCCTTTGAAACACCCTATGAATGTCATATTGTGTTTGTTTTCGTATCGCATTGATCGTCTCCTGGTATCGTTTTTCGTTCTTCCGCTGCCTAGCCGGGGGGCGTGATCCGGATCCCAACAAAAGCATGGTACATCTTCTTCTCCCCCGGATGCACGCTATATAGACTGCAATGCGCTTCATTCATAATAGTATCTTTCAAATCTGTCAAGTTCGGAACCACCAATCTTCCTATAAATCTCAAACATCCATCAGAAGCAACAAAGAAATCTTCAGACTGACCATTCTGGGCCTTAATCCTCAACTCATGGATATACGGATCAGTCCTCTGCACCTCTCTGATGTCAACCACAATTTGTGGTTCAACCTGAATCGAAGAAACTAAAAAGTACTGATCACTCGGATTGAATCGCCAACCAGAAGTACTCAACTGCTCGCGGACTCTCGAAATACTCAAGGATGTTAGCCTCGTAGGCTGGGCTTTCCTACTCAAAGCATCGGCTACTAAGTTCATCCGCCCAGGCTGATACTGTACCTCACAATCAAAATCCTTAAGCAACTCCATCCAACGACGTTGCCTCATATTCAAATCTGACTTGGTGAAGATATACTTCAAACTCTTGTGGTCGGTGTACACCACAAACTCCTCACCATACAGATAGTGTCGCCATATCTTCAAGGCAAATACAATCGCAGCCAACTCTAAATCATGAACGGGGTATCTGGTCTCATGGGGCTTCAACTGTCAAGACGCATACGCAATCACGTACCCGTTCTGCATTAAAACACATCCTAAACTACTCAGAGAAGCATCGGAGCACACCACAAAAACCTCCAGAACCCGAAGGCAAGGCCAAAACAGGAGTGGTAGTCAACTTCTCCTTCAGCAACCAAAAACTCGACTCACACTCATCGGTCCAAACAAACTTCCTATCCTTCTGGGTCAACTGAGTCATCGGCCTGGCTATCGAAGAAAACTTCTCAATGAAACGCCTATAATAGCCAGCCAATCCCAAGAAACTACGGATCTCGGAAACATTCCTAGGTCGCACCCAGTTAAGAACTGCATCGACCTTACTAGGATCCACAGAAATTCCTTGCGCTGAAATCACATGGCCGAAGAAGATAACTCTGTCTAGCTAGAATTCACACTTACTGAATTTGGCATACAATTGTGAGTCGCTCAGTCTCTGCAACACTAGCCTCAAGTGCTCTTTATGCTCTCTGAAACTCCTCGAATACACCAAGATGTCATCTATGAAAACAATCACGAATTGATCGATGTACTCGCTAAAGACGCGATTCATCAAATACATGAACACAGCAGGAGCATTCGTCAATCCAAACGACATCACAAGAAACTCATAATGCCTATATCTCGTTCGGAAAGCTGTCTTCGCTATATCAGCGTCTCTATTCCGCAATTGATGATAGCCAGATCGCAAATCAATCTTTGAGTACACGGCCGATCCTTGCAACTGATCGAACAAGTCATCAATCCTCAGCAACGGATACTTGTTCTTCACTGTCACTTTGTTCAACTGCCGAAAATCATCGCACATCCTCATAGATCCATCTTTCATCTTTACAAACAAAATCGAAGCTCCCCAAGGCGACATACTCGGTCGAATGAAGCCTTTGTCAAGATCCTTGAGTTCTTTCAACTCTGCTGGCGCCAACCGATACGGAGCTCTAGAAATCGGGACTGTACCAGGCACCAACTCAATACTGAAGTCGATCTCTCTTCTCGGAGGAAATCCAGGAATCTCGTCTGGAAACACATCTCTGAACTCTTGAGCAATCGGAACATCGCTCAACTTCACTCTCGACTCACAGGAAACATCTAGGCAGCACATCCATACCCAAAATGCAATCAAAATCTCGAATTCCCAAAACAATCATATGGGTCATCAAAACATGCTCATCAAATCTAATCAGACAATCCACACCACCTCTCGGGACAACAGACTCACACCAGTAGGGGTGGACACGGAGACAACATCACACAGTGGGGAAGAACTCAACCCACGCTCATACATAAACAACTCAGAAATGAAGGAGTGTGATGCTCCAATGTCAATCAAAACTCGTGCAGGAAAATCAAAGATAAAGCATGTACCTTGAATCACTCCCGTAGGTATCTCATCAGTCTGTTCTCTCGTCAAGGCATTCGCCTGGGCCTGCCGCAGTCCCGAAAACTGAGGTCTCGAGGGTAGTCCAAACATAGAGGGCTCACGAGTTTGGAATCCAGATCGTTGGGACGGGACAAAAGGCTGCTGTCGCTGCGAAGAACCACCAACGGAACCTTGCTGCGACTGACTCAAAGACTGCCTTCCCATCAAAGGACACGCTCTAGCAAAATGTCCCGGTTGTCCACAGAGATGACAAAGACCTCGAGCTCCACGACACTGCGAAGTCTCATGCTTCTCTCCGCACTGTCCACAAAACATACTGCCAGAACTATTGCCACCAGAACTCACCGAACCAGAGGAACTCGAATGCGCCTTCTTCTTAAAATGTTTGCCTTGTGACTTGAACCTCTGACGACTCGATTACTGCGACCCCTGAGTATACTGAAACGATTGCGATACGTCTTGCACCGGTTGAATAGTGCGCCCCAACCGATGGCTGAACCGGAGCCTGTGCCTCCAAAAAACTCTCCTCAATATCACAGCCCTATCTACGGCCTCAACATAAGTCGCAGGTGAACCAGAAAACACCATCTGGAACAAATCAGGCCTCAAACCCTTTAGGAACTTATTCCTCTTAGTCCTCTCCTGGTTAGCTACATGGGAAACATACATCAAAAGCGAAGAGAACTGTCTGGATACTCGGCCACCTTCATATTCCCTTGCTTCAGGTTGTCAAACTCTCGCTCACGACTGTTGTAGTAGGAATCTGGGGTATACTCCTATCGGATCGCTGCACAGAAGCTCTCCCAAGTAATAACAGCCCCACTCTCTCGCAAGATATGGGAAGTACCTCTCCACCAGCGCTGCGCGTTATCCCTCAACTGCAACACCGCTAGCTTCAATCTCTTCTCAAGAGCGTACTCCAAAGTATCAAACAATTCTTCCATCTGAACTAGCCAACCCTCGGCCATCAAACCTCCCTCAGCGCCCGTGAACGTAGGGGGATTCGTCCGCTGAAACCTCGCCAAAACCAACTCCATCTCGCCAATCTGTCTCGTCCGCGAGAAAACACTCAAAACAACGACGCATCTGAAGACGTAAAACTCTTGTGTATGTATGTAGTTAGTCACACAGTTGCGGCTGATGTGGAGTTATGAAGTAGTGGATCCTTCCGAGGTGGAAGAAGGGGAGATGTAGGATGTTGATATCCGAACTTCCATAAACAAATATGCTGTGTACTGTATTGTGTTCTTTAAGCTTTCAGCATTTACTTTAGCATTGCACGTTTACAGTTCAGCACACATTCATTCAAGCATTCGCATAAACATTTCAGCACTTAGCATAACATTTCAGCAGCACACACAAGCACGAGTCTTGAACAGATTTATGTTGCACATAAATCTGTTTGAGTTGTTTTAAAATATAGGATTCAGTTCTGGTAGTTTCCGCATGATTTTTAAATCATACCAGATCTGTTTCCGGTGCTCTTGTGATTTAAATGTTCAAGAACAAACGAGCTATTGCAGCTCAAGTTAGTATCAGCAGCGAGCAAAATTTCGAAAAGCCCTTTAAACGCGCTCTTGCTGCTGATCTTTCTTTTTGATCCTTATTTTATCCAGGGACCATCAACAACAATCATAAACATGCAGTATTCTAAGTCATGAATGCATTCGGCTGTCAAAGAAAATCGGTCATCAAGGCCTGCTAATCAGCTGGCAGTAAATCTCAATCGAGCCTCTATACCCGCACAGTGTATCAACCGGGGAAATCATCGATCCGTGATCATCAGGCCCGTCATCCATCACAGCTCGGTGGTTTTCAGACACAACCAATCAGTTGGTCACCACTCCGATGATAGCGTTGTACCTTTCAGGCACGACACATCTATCTGCCGTTCACAACGTGGCTCTATCTCAGGTTCTCAATCGATCAATGGCTCAATATGTATGCATGAATGCCATGAAAATCAAATCTGATTTCAACATGCATAAATTACGTAAACAGAGAATATCAATTCAATCAAGCTGTCACGTAGTCACAGAATTCACATAACACATATTTCATGCCTCAAATACTAGCACGCTATGTCTAATCCGTTAACAAAAGCTCAACTCGTACCTTAAATTCTATAATTCTACCTCAACAGATCTTACTCAGGCATGGCAGCTTCAATTGCTCAAACTGCTTCCTCACTGGTCACGGCACACACAACAGGAGGAACTGTCCGGGAGCTAAATCCAGAAGCTCACACGCACAAGAGAATGCTCTAATCAACTGTCGCGAAAACACACCAACTCACAGCTTCTTCGCATTTCCTCTCCATCGTCGAACCGGGCTTCCTAACTGGTATCAATCGAAAGACATACTCAAGACGAGCTCAGCGCCACCAATATCGCTCCAAACAACGATGGAAATCGACGGCAATCTACCGAATAAGGGTTCGAATGAACAGTAACTATCGAGGGTTTACTGGAGAAAACGATGAGGAATATCGGGTTCAAAATACGCTAAGTGTTGAGCAGCAGTTGGTATATAAATCCTCGAGTCAGTACTGTTCTAAGCAATTCAGATCTCTGCTTATACTAAGGCAAAAGTCCTCTCAAAGCTGACTCCAGCTTTCGCCCTCAACTGGCTATACTGATATGGTTCAAGTGTCTAAACAAGTTACTAACTCCACAGCAAACGACGCCGCACCAACTAATCAAAATGACGTAGCATAGCTTCCACAGTTGAAACAGATCTCTCCCTCTAGCGACATCTGAACAGATCTCTCTCCCTCGCTAGCAACATCTGAATAGCGCTAACAACCAGCGGTCAACTCAATTGTTTTGACTAACACGTGGCATCTTCTCACACTCGCTTGCTAACACAACAGATGTCTCTCGCTACTCTCCTAACAGCGCTCGCTAGCTACTCAGCACCGTTGACCAGCGTTGACATCTGGTCACGCCATGGAACAGATTTCACTCACTAGCGAGACATCTGAAATTTTCAAAACGACGACGCATTCACTACTGAGTACCAACATCTGAATGCCCGCTAAACCTAGAGCAAGAACGCTGCTGGCCTATCTTCTCCCAGCGATGTACCTAAAATCTGAATTTCCACTGGAATCACAATTTCCGTGACAAATATTAATCCAAAATCTGATTAGCCACTAAATCTTACTTAACAGATTTGTAGTCCTCACAGCGTCTATCCAGCTTGGGTCAGCTAAGCTTCTACTTTCTTAGGCTCTATATGTGATATAAAAGCAGAGTTAAAGTATTCATTTACCATCTGGCCTCATGTCCTAACAGGTGCAGTAGGATTACCGATGACCAGCTTGGGTGGATGATTTTTATTCCACCAAAGACCTGGTCTGTAAGAGGTAGACAGTTCGTGCTGTTCCCCCTGTGTCCTTTCTGGATCTTCTTGGATATCACTAGTTGACGTACCACTTGTTATTATACGTCATCAGCTTGGGAATGTTCTTCGCCAGCTGGATCACGATCTGGATCAGCTTGTTCTACAGCTGGAATATCAGCGTTGGTAATTGGTCTGTCCAAATCGTGCTGGTAGCTTGCCATCTAGGTTGCTCCTCGTCATCGCTTGATTCATCCATATAGATGGATTCCAGACGAGTGCATAGATCATTTAACTTCAAAGCTGTTGATGATCGGAAGCTGGTTTCATTGAACACCACATGAGCCGATTCTTCTATTGTTAGCGTCCTATTGTTGAAAAATCTATATGCTCTGCTTACCATTGAGAATCCTAGAAAAATACCTGCATCGGATCGTACATCAAAGGCTCGTAAATACATTTTACCATTGATATGGATGAAACACTTGCTTCCAAACACCCTGAAATACGAGATATCAGGTTTCTAGCCATTCCAGATCTCATACGGAGTGACTCCATACGCTGTATTGCCTGCTTCAGCCCAAAATTTATTTGAATACCGGAGTCAGCAATCATAGTTGTGGCAGCTTCTTTTAAAGTTTGGTTTCGACGCTCAGCCAACCGGTTTTGCTGAGGTGTTCTTGCTTCAGACAACTCATGCTTGATCAGCTGGTCGACAGTTTGATTTTTTGATTTTAAAAATAATACCCAAATAAATTTTGAAAAATCATCTACCAAAACGAGGGTATATTTCGTTCCCCCTAAGTTGGTTACGAGTATTGGACCAAAAAGATCCATATGCAAAAGATCCAGCTTACGAGAGGTTTTGGTACTGCCTTTAGTTTTGAAAGTGGATTCGATATGTTTACCCAGCTGACAGGCAGGCAGATCTTATCCTCTAAAAATTTTAATTTGGGCAAACCATCAACTAGCTCAAGCTTACTCAAATTGGCAATAGTTTTGAAATTCAAATGACTCATCCGCTGATGCCATAACCAACTTTTCTAAGAGTCAGCTACTAGGCACGTTTGTTCTTTATGCGGTTGATCTGACCAATCAACTTTATATGTGTTACCAGATTGATAACCAACTAATACAGTCAGACCCTCCGAATTAAGAACAGTGCATGTGTGTTGGATCGATTTAAGAGAGACCCTCTGTTAAAGTGCAATTACTAGTTATTCGGTCTATAACCAGTGCTAGAGGGTGTAACCAGATCGAATGACAAGACGCAGGATTCAGCCAGAACTTGAAGCCAGGTTCGCAAAGATCAAGCTGGTTTCAGCTGAAAGTTGAAACCAGCCCGATATAAGGCGAGTGCTAAACATGCCAGTTCCAGCTGTAAGACTAGAACCAGCTCGACACTTCGGCCGAACGATCTGGTTAACTTAACTTGAGCTGCAATAGCTCAATGTTCTTGAATACTTTGTGCACCGAGATACAGATTGAGTAATGTAAATAAAACATGCGGAAATAACTCAAACTGCACTCTATCGTTCGAAGCCCAATTAAAAAGTTATAAACGCGTAAGAAAATATGCGATGCGTATAGAAGTACTGAAAATAGTAAAGAAGATACGCTGATTTGTTTCTGAAATTTCGGAGCTCAATCTCCTACATCACCTCTTATTCCGCCACGGGAAGGATCCACTAGAAGACTTTGATTACAACGACCCTCGCTACAACCCACTACTATAACCCGCAGCCGCAAGAACTCCTAGCTTCTACCAATTGCACACCAGCCCGCAAGCTGTGTCACTAACTTCACTTCTTTAACGCCTCAGTGAGAAAGGCTACAAGGACTTGTTTAATGTCTCTGTCCAAAGACTACACACACTTCTTTAACGTCTCTGTGCGAAAGACAACTAGACTTGTTTAACGTCTCTGTCCAAAGACTACAATGGAAGCCGTTTTGATTCGATTCACTCAACTATTCTGTTTAAGCTCACTGATCTCATATGTGAGTGAATCTGTGTGTGAGAAATATACATTGTAAGCTCTCTCTCTCAAGTGTATTCTCACACCCTGGAAAGTGCTCCTAGATCGAGCTGGTTGTTCATTGTCTATCCAGGTTCAGTGTTGTGCATTTTTCTGATTTCATCATTTTGGCTTGCACAACACTGTTAAGACTTCATTCTTCTCAGCGCTGCTTCAAATGAATATGAGTGAATGTGTGTGTGTGAGATTACAGTGTAAGCACAATCTCTCAATGAATTAAATCTCACACACTCTGGGAAGTGCTCCTGGTTTGAGCTGGTTTTCTGCTATCTTCCCAGGTTCAGTGTTGTGCGTCTCTTGATTTTCTGATTGAACTTCACACAACTACTCTCACTGTTTTTGCGCATGTCTTCAATCTGTTTTTATTGCGCCTCTTTATAAAGCCTCTGCTTGGATATATCCATTGGACACAAAGATGTAGCCGTTCTGAAAAGTCTTCTGACGCATATGTACTTTGTGTCCTTTGGCCTTTAATGCGTTGCAGGCTTTATTTGTCTTGAGCTCTATTCATCGATGATTTTTGCAGCCTTTGGTCACATCGAGCTCTGTCAATCTGTTCTTGATGTGAACAGGACGTAGCAGATCAGTTTGAACCAATTAAGTTGGTCTTCATGGATTGTTCAAACTGATTTGCTTGACCAGATTGATTTTTATAGAGCTGGTATTTCAGCTGGTTTCTTCTTCAAGCTGGTTGCTCTGCATCATTAATCCGTCTTTGAGAAACTTCTGCATCTGTGCCTCTTTTTGTCTGCAGCTGAGCTCGTTATGTTCTTTCCTGCTCTTCGAGCTGCTTCGAGGCTCCACCTTTGCTCCATTCCCAGCTGGTCGCCAACCATCTGGTTGATATATCTGTGAGATCAAGCTTCTCACAGATATCATACGGCGAGCTGGTTTGTCTGCTCCCAGCTGGTCTCCTTAACTTCGAGCTGGTTTGACCTTAACCAGCTGGGATCTATTCTTCTCGTCAAGAGCCCCAGTTTTTCTTGCTTGTCCACTTGGTCCATTCAGACACCTTATCCAAATTATCAGCAAGCAAACTGTTAATCAGTTCTATCTCAGTCTACCCAATGACTGAGATCCCTACGATGAACTGATCATTGCCGTGCTCAATGATCAAGCGTGCACTTGATCACTGCTCTTGTATACGGCTTCACACTCAATCACTTATCTTGTACACCGCACTTGATCTGCGCTTGGGCTATTCTGTACTTGAGCATTCTGCGCCTCAACTCTGCACTTCTTCTCTGCTCTTGATTCTGCGCTTGAACTGCTCTTCACACTCTGCGCTTGATCTTCGTGCTGCTCCAACATCCAGCTGATGCACCAGCTTGATGTACCCTGCACTTCTGGAAGTAAACCGCGGAACCAGTTTGGGCATCCCCTTACTGTTCCAGCTAGATATCTTCGACCAGTCCAGCTTAGGCGTCCCTTCACTGTCCTAGCTTGGATATCTTCACGTCTACTCCATTGTAAGCAAGCTGCGCATGTCAAGTAGAGCGTTAGTACAATAGAAGCAGATTTTGTGTGAATCAAAACTTAGATTCTAATCTGTAAAACAGATCCAATAATGTGTGCTTCTGAAATTTGACAAAATAATTACTATCGCACAATTGACTTATGCTTATCAAATTGTTGTCAGGCCCGTGCTCAACACAGAGTTAACCACGCAATAAACAATAGCGGAAGCATTAAAATTAGTGGCTAAATTTTTCGCTTTGGCCTGACTTAGAAAACATAATTTAAAATACACTGATATTCAAAATATTGGTTTTACAACACTTGAAAACCAACTACAACGCATACAACACAACTAACATACAAGCATAGAGTGACTACCAATTATACAAATCAAAGGATCCATGATGAGTCTCTCGCTCAACATAGATACAATACACTATAACATAGATATAATATATATAACTGAGACACTATATCCACCTCCCGGGGCATTACCAGCTAGATCAACTCCACGACCAGCTGAGAAATCAGGATAACCTGAAACACATACAGGCAAACAAAACAACCAGCCCCAGAGGGAAATGGGGTCAAACCCCAGTACGGAGAGAAATTGAAATACAGCTAATAGATAGCAACAAAGAATATGCAGATGCTATGCATGAGAACGAGGCTACAACCGAAGGCAGGGATCCAAATGATCTCAAGAACCTGCTCAAAAACTGATACAGATCAACTGAAAGATAGTGTCCACGGTGTGTGTGAGTATATGAGAGCTACCCACTCGTCTCAACACACAGTACCAGATGCACAACAGATCACCCAACCTGCTGTTGCCCAACTCATGAGATGTGGGAGCTACCCACTCGGCTCATAGTGACTAACAGATCCCAGCAGGGAGATGAGGGACATGGGAGTTACCCGCTCGGCCTCCAAAACAAGCATCCTGGTACGCACAGATCAACACAGCAAGGCACGGCTAAACAAGATCTGAGCTCAACATGAATATGCGTGTATGCAATGTAACAGCTTGCAACAATCAACACTGCAGAAGGAAGCAATAAAAACACAGAAGCATACACAGTAGGACACATAATATCCATGCAAATCTAACGCTGTAAAACAAGCTCACATCCGTACCTTAATCTTGAGCTACAATTACCACAAAAGGGGTCCCTAGCCCTCAAATCTGAAACCTGAACGGAGAAACAAATATGCTCAAATGGTAACAGACTACATAAAGTAGCTTCCTTCGTGATCTTCTTCCCGCTAATCACAAACCTTCGAAAAAGGTACAGAACAAAGCGCCTTACCAAGAGGAGTCCAACGCTACCACTCTTGCTTCCGTCGGAGCTGTCTACCGTCGGTAATCGGAGAAGATAAGGTTTGGTGAACAGTAGCTAGGGTATCGCGACAGGATATGGTTACGGGAAATATTCTAAGTGTCGGGAAACAATCAAAGTCCTCTATAAATACAACTTAAGTTTCCCAAATCTGATGAACAGTAACCACCGAAAATATTGGCTCAAAGCTGATACCCACTCAGATCTGAGTAACACTCCAGATCTGGAACATACGCTAAACCAGCGCGCTACTACCGAACGACGTCGCACCACAATCTAATTAACACGTACACGTGTCCCTCTAAACGGCATCGCACAGAAGTCCACTATTCCACTGGACATGTCATCCCGCTAACACCAAATCTGCTATCACTAACGACGTCGCATCGCAACTCAGATCTGGATGCTCAGATCTGACACTAACACTGACCAGCGTTCACTGATACCCAAAACGACATCACACTGCCTTCCGGTGTAGCCAACCCGAAATCGGTCTATAGTAAACTCTCGAACCAGGCCGGTTCACACAACGCTAACAACTAACAAAACTCAAATCTGATTTCCTCTAAACAACGGTGTATCGCTACCTGCACAGGATATCCATTAGCTAACTTAAAGCACTTCGCGACAACCAGATTTGACCTCTAGGTTCAATTACAAACAACCAGCGCTGAAACTGAAGCCACCAACCAGCACTTTTTGTCAGGCCCCGTGATAATCAACAAAGATTAACAATACAATTAAGCACATAGTCGCGGAAGCATAAACTAGGGCTTAAAAATTTTTCAAATGTTTGTGCCTGAACAGTAAAGCAGTCATTCAAAGTATTCATACTCAAAATAGGATTTATCTCCCAATCCAACAACAAACAGGTAACCAAATAAACTCAAATAACAGATCCCCTCAATACATAGAAACTCAGGGCATCCCCTGGTTCGATACATAATATAAATAAACTGGGACTTAACCAAACGGGGATCTACTAGCTCGATCTACACTCTGCCCAGCCCGACTACCTGCAACTCCTGCAATGGGCAACACCGACCCAAGAACACAAAAGCAGGAAATGAGATACGATGTCAAACCTCAGTACGAATAGCACTATGACAACAGCAAATCATAAACATGCAATATCTAGAAACATGAAATGCATGAGGGCCGTCAAATAATCGGTCATCTAGGCCAACGGTCAGTTGGAAAATCAGGTGAGCCTCCATACCACGCACAGCCAATCAGCCGATGGAAATCATCGGTCCGTGATATTCAGGTCTGGACACTCAGTTTAACCATCACAAGTCGGTGGTATTCAGACACAACCAATCAGTCGGTCACCACTCCGATGTTAGCATTGTGCTTTCAGGCACGACACATCAGCCGGCCGGTCACAATGTGGCTCTCAATCGATAATCAATCAATCATCAGGCTCAAGATGTATGCATGGATGCCAAGAAATTCAAATCTGATTTCAACATGGATAACTTACGTAAACAGAGCACATAAATCAGACAATGAGCCACATCTGTTCACGTAAAACACAGAATTCACAGAACACATACCATGCCTCAAATACTAACACGCTTATGCCCAAAGCTGTTAACAGAAGCTCAATTCGTACCTCAAACCTCAGATTCTACCTCAACAGATCTCACCAAGGCACGACAACCTCAGCCTGCTCAAATCTGATTCCTCGCTGGTCTCGACAAACACAACAGGAATTGCCTAGGAGCTCAAATCTGTCAAAGCATCTCATAACTTAGATCAAATCTGAACTCCTATAGTTCACTGCCTACGATCAAGAACTCAAATCTGGTTCGACCACTAATCAGGGTTCTAAAAGCCAAACCTAAGCTTAAACGGTAAGAAATCACTTACCCAGAAGCTCGGAAGAACTGAAGAACTCTGGGGTTCACTGTCGCAAAAATTCACGAACACTGCAAATCCTTCGTGATCCTCCTACGCGTCGATCTACAACTCCAGACTGGTATCAATCGAAAGGCCTAAGAAAGACGAGCTCAACGCCACCAGTCTTACTCCGAACAACGGCGGAAATCGACGGCAATCTAATGGAAAAGGGTTCGGTGAACAGTAACTATCAAGGGTCTCGAAGAAGACGATAGGAAATGTCGGGGTCGAAATATGCTAAGTGTTTGGCAACACTTACATTTAAATCCTCGAGTCAAAATCTACAATACAAGTCAACACCGACATATACAGATCTCAGCATCAGATCCCAGCGCTAAGGCACAAGTCCTCAAATCTGTTTCCAGCATTAACTCAAATCTGAGTTCTCAATGCTAACGCTGAACACAAGCGTAACTAATCAAAACGACGACGCACTGCCCCACATCTGAAGCAGATCTTAGCGCTCACTCAGATCTGAATACGCTAACTACACAAGTCAACCCAGCAACGTTGACTAACACGTGTCCTCTCCTCGTTGACTCTCGCATCCGCACGCTCCCGCTAACAGATTTTCTCTCGCTAACGTCACCTTTGATAATGCGAAACGACATCGCATACTACTCGTGTCAAATCTGAATACTCGAATCTGCTCTCTCAGATCTGAACCACCAGTATACCTCAAATCTGATTCTCGCTAATTCCCGCGCAAGAATTCTAAAAGCTTATCTTCTTCCAGCGATAGGCCTCAAATCTGAATACTTACTGGAATTAGATCACGATGGAAAAACTCTCCAAAGCAACTCCAAATTCAACGGAAATTTCACCCGATAGCAACCAACAACTCAAAGCTGAACGACTCTTTGTCAAATATGAAAAATCACCAACCAGATTTGACCAAAATCATCAAGTCCGAAATTCGATAATCACGTCTACCATGACTAATCCTTAACCAAATCCGATTAATCACTAATTATCGAATCTCAATCCTCACACTTATCAACTCTCCAAATCTTCATACTACTATGCCGAACTCTACAACTGTCCAGAGCTGTTCTAAACACAGAAAATAGAAACTCGATACGCTCAATACCAACTCAAAACTGGTCCATCCCAGATCTGTTCACGCCAAATCTGGTCTATCAAAAACCCGATTAATTAACTCAATTAATCCAATAATCTTTCGGGTCTCACATCTCTCCCCCACTGAAAATAAGATTTCGTCCTCGAAATAAAAGAACAACTCTAGAACTGAGCAAAACTCAACAAATAACCAACATAGGAAAAATCCCGCTACGCACAAAACAAACCGCAACTCTCCAATACACAACGAGAGGATACTAACCAAGAGTTCAAGATAACTGGAACAAACAACAACAAACAAACTAGATACTGAAGTCAAATGAAAAATCTACTCAAACAGATGAGGACATTCACGTTGCATTTTCTCTTCTAACTCCCACGTAGCTTCTTCTCTACCGTGTTTGCTCCACTGAACCATCACCAAAGGAATGATATTGTTTCTGAGGTGTTTCTCTTTCCTGTCCAAGATCTGCAAGGGATACCCAACATAGCTCAAAGTCCGATCTAGCTCCACCTTGTCAGTTCCCAACACATGAGAAGGATCTGGCTCATACTTTCTCAACATAGACACATGAAAAACATCATGCAATGAGGATAGATCCGGCGAAAACAACAAGCGATAAGCCAAAGGACCGATCCTCTCCACAATTTCATAAGGTCCAACATAACGAGGGGCTAACTTTCCCTTGAGACCAAATCTCATAACACTTCGAAAAGGAGAAATTATCAAGAAAACCAGATCTCCAACCTGAAATTCTAAAGGCCTACGCCTTCTGTTTGCATAACTGGCTTGGAGATCTTGTGCAGCTTTCATACGCTGTCGAATCAGATCTAATTGATCTCTCATCTGCTGCACAAATTCTGGAGAAGACAACTGCTTCTCCCCCACTTCTTCCCAACATATTGGCGATCTGCACTTCCTACCATCAAAGCCTCAAATGGTGCCATTTCAATTGTCACCTGGTAGCTGTTATGGACCGATCCTCTCCACAATTTCATAAGGTCCAACATAACGAGGGGCTAACTTTCCCTTGAGACCAAATCTCATAACACTTCGAAAAGGAGAAATTATCAAGAAAACCAGATCTCCAACCTGAAATTCTAAAGGCCTACGCCTTCTGTTTGCATAACTGGCTTGGAGATCTTGTGCAGCTCTCATACGCTGTCGAATCAGATCTAATTTGATCTCTCATCTGCTGCACAAATTCTGGAGAAGACAACTGCTTCTCCCCCACTTCTTCCCAACATATTGGCGATCTGCACTTCCTACCATACAAAGCCTCAAATGGTGCCATTTCAATTGTCACCTGGTAGCTGTTATTATAAGAAAACTCAACCAAAGACAATAAATCTTGCCAGCTACCACTGAAATCCATTACCACAACTCTCAACATATCCTCTAAAATCTGGATAGTTCTCTCAGATTGGCCATCGATTTGGGGATGATACGCTGTACTCATATCCAATCTGGTACCCAAAGCTATTTGCAAACTCTTCCAAAACCTGGAAGTAAACCTTGGATCTCGCTCTGAAATAATGGACACAGGCACACCATGCTAACGCACCACAAAATCTATGTACAGTTTTGCCATCTTCTTCAAAGAATATGTCATATTGTAGGGAATGAGGTGAGCAGTCTTCGACAATCTGTCAACAACCACCCAAACAGAATCACAACCTCTGCTGGAACGAGGTAAATGCGTTATCCATAGCTATGTGCTCCCAATTCCATTGGGTCACCTCTAAGCTCTGCAATAGACCACGAGGTCTCATCCTTTCTGCCTTAAATTTCTGACAATTCAGACAATGCGCAACAAAATCAGAAACATCACTCTTCAAACCTGCCCACCAGAAGTACGGCTTCAAGGCATGGTACATCTTCCTTGCACCAGGATGAACACTGTGTCTACTACAGTGTGCTTCTCTCAAGATCTCATCCTTCAAATCAATCAGATTTGGCACTTACAACCTGCCACAAATCTCAAACAACCATCAGATGTGACAGAATAGTCTTCCAATTGTCCAGCTCTAACCTTCAACTTCAACTCATGGATAGATGGATCTGTTCTCTGAGCTGCTCTAATACTCGAAACAATCTCTGGCTCAACTTGAAAATAAGAAACCACTACATAATCCTCATTTGGGTACAAACGCCAACCAGTAGTGCATAGATGCTCATGAACCTTAGAAACCTGCAACGAAGCAAGCATCGCCACTTGAGCCTTCCTGCTTAATGCATCAGCAACTACATTCACTTTCCCAGGCTGATATTGGATCTCGCAATCAAAATCCTTAAGAAGCTCCATCCATCTACGCTGTCTCATGTTCAAATAAGGCTGATAAAACAGATACTGAAGACTCTTGTGGTCGGTATACACCACAAACTGCTCGCCACACAGATAATGGCGCCAAATCTTCAAGGCCTAGACCACTAGCGTCAACTCCAAATCATGAACTGGGTATCGAGTCTCATGCAGTTTCAATTGACGAGAAGCATACGCAATGACTCGACCATTCTGCATCAACACACAACCCAGTCCATTCAACGAAGCATCCGAACAAACCACAAAACCACCTGAACCTGAAGGCAAAGCTAACACTGGCGCTGTGGTTAGCTTCTCTTTGAGCAATTGGAAGCTGTTTTCACATTGATCTGTCCAAACAAATCTCTTGTCTTTCTGAGTCAACTGTGTCATAGGCTTAGCTATGTTAGAAAATCCCTCAATAAAGCGTCGGTAATAGCTAGCCAATCCCAAAATACTACGAATCTCTGAAACATTCTTGGGACGTTTCCATTTCACAACAGCCTCCACCTTACTGGGATCAACAGATAGTCCATCGACTGAAATGACATGACCCATAAACACTACTCTATCCAGCCAAAACTAGCACTTAGAAAACTTAGCATACAGCCGCGAGTCTCGTAGAGTTTGGAGAACCAACCTCAAATGCTCTTTGTACTGCATCGGAGTCTTCGAGTACACCAAAATATCATCGATAAACACAATCACAAACTGATCGATGAACTCTCGAAAGACTCGATTCATCAAATCCATGAAAACTACAGGGGCATTCGTCAAACCAAAAGGCATAACCAAGAACTCATAATGCCCGTATCTCGTTAGAAATGTAGTTTTCGCAACATCTTCCTCTTGAATACGCAACTGATGATACCCCGAACGCAGACGATCTTTGAATACACCGCCGATCCTTGAAGATAATCAAACAAATCATCGATCCTCGGTAAAGAGTACTTATTCTTCACAGTAGCCTTATTCAGTTGCCTGAAGTCAATACGCATCCTCATTGAACCATCCTTCTTCTTCATAAAAAAGATAGGAGCTCCCCACGGTGACATAATCGGTCGAATAAAACCTTTCTCCAGCAAATCACTAAGTTGTACCTTCAACTCCCTCAACTCAGGTCCATGACCAGAAGCGAGACTCCGCGTCAATATTGGCCGGAACGATTTCCGGCAAAGCGGCGGCGTGGACCGGCGGCGGCGGCGGCGTGAGGCTTGAGGAGAGGGGGCGGCGGATATTGCTTAGGTTTAGGGTTAGGAGAGTTATGTTGTTGTGTTGTGAGTTAATTAGTCTAAGTCTACATTATGTAGACTTGGTGATGGATTTGGATCCGGCCCAACGTGCCCGGGTCCAACGGAGGAACATTCGGTTCATCCCCATCATCGTGACTTCATCGTAACTCCGATCGCCGATCAGATCAGACCGATCGACTCAGTTTCCAAAACTGAATACTATGATCTGAAAAACCATTTTTCAGAACCCCAGTGCAAAATGACTGTTTTGCCCCTCAACAGCGGGAAATCCCGATTTGACCCCTGTTGACTTTTAGGAAGTCTCACTCCCCAAAATACTCTTCTTATGCTCACCACATTGAGCTGAGTATCCGTGCGGGAATCTCGAATCCAGTACTTGTGTGACCCTCAATGGTTCAGGGATACATCTAGCCGTGGGCCCACAACCATTGTGGCTCCGGAATCACAATTCCGGACCTGCCCAACGGATCATGGTAAAAGCGTCTAGCAACATCGCCCCATGATCCCCTAGGTATCACTGATAGTGCCTGCAAGAACCAGTTGGTCGTGGTTAGCGTACAGTACGGTCCTTTCAATCCATATATCCCGATCAGATCAACGACCATTGGTAAATCGAGAGACGCTATAGATCCTATAGCTATGCATACATCTTGGAGATCGAATAGTGACATCGCGAGTGTAACTAGGTAAACACATTTACCTAAAACACTTCTAGTACTCTGGCCAGAGATTTATACACTATTATCCCCTCAGATAACATAGGATATCCACGCATGTCTGCAAGCGGTGAATCCTCGACAACGATGCATCAACTCCTACATGCATCGGGGTCTCACCCAATCCCGCCGCCTGATGACCCCAAGTGAGTCGGCAAACGAGTAAAAGTGAGACGCCTATCATGTAGAGTCTCAATGACGTTTCGAGTCGTGAGGACTAATCAGTACAACCAAGACCTCGGACTTATCCACTCGACAAATGGTAACCACTTGGAAAGTCCGAACGAGGGTATTTCGATAGATCACCAGGTCACTATCTATCTGCATGCTCAAAAAATCACAATGTTCCCTACCAATGAAACATGGTACTTTGCATCGCAGATACTAGTCTCGAGCTCGGGCGGCCTTATCCTCATTTTGACGGCCCAATTGACTAGGAACATGTTCAGAATACACAGTGACT
>KV016312.1:0-16191 GCA_001598015.1 Dorcoceras hygrometricum
TTGATTGATGACCCGAGTCGAGCTAGCACTGTGATCGGCCGGCTGAGTTGTCGCGCCTGAAAGGTTCAATGCTATCATCGAGGTGGTGGCCGGCTGAGTTGTCGTGCCTGAAGACCACTGAGCTGTGATGGTCGATGGACCTGAAGATCACGGATCGATGATTTCCATCGGCTGATTGGCTGTGCATGGTGTTTAGGCTCAATTGAGATTTGACAGCTGAGTTGTTGGCCTAGATGACCGATTTTCCTTGACAGCCTCATGCATATCATGATGTGAATATTGCATGTTTTATGATTTGCTGTTTTATGAGTGCTCTTCGTACTGAGGTTTGACCTCGTTTCCTTTCCCTGTTTTGGGCTGCTTGGGTCTTGGTTGGCCTTTACAGGTTCTTCAGGTAACCAGGCTGGACAGAGTGGAGCTTCAGCTGGTCGATCCCCATTTTGATTTGAGTCCCATTTATAATTATGCATTGATATGTTGAGCCAGGGGATGTCCTGTGCCTTTATTTATGTTTGGGGATATGTAGTTGACTGACTACTTATTGTTTACCTGATTTGTTATTGAGTTTTGAGTTAAACTCCTTACTTTGACTATATGATATTTTGGATCAGGCCCAATTTGAAAAATTTTTAAGTCCTGATTTCATGCTGCCGTGTTATTTGGATTAATTGAGTAATTAATCTATGTATTAGCGCACCGGGCCTGACATTTTTGATATCAGAGCTTAAACTGGGATATGCTCGATTCTTTTCTATCACGGTCGAGTCTAGGCATAGAGTTTGAGCTTTTGATTTTGATTGACTCTGTGATTTATCTGCCTCTGTGATTATTTGTTTTGTTGCTTACCTCTAAGATTTTGGTAGATTCTGCCGAGGAGAGGTAGGAGTAGAATCGCTAGGCAGACTGGTGAGGAGTCTAGGGCTCCCGATAGTGATGATGATGTTGAGCAGTAGAGTATACCTTTTCATTGTCGTGCTCGACAGACAGAGGTAGACGATGTGTCTAGACAGATTGACGAGATGGAGCTAGTTCTTTATAGGTTCCAGAGGATGAATCCCCCGACGTTTACTGGTGCCGAGGGTGGCTTGATGGCTGAAGGCTGGTTCATATGGAAGAATTGTTTGATGCGGTGGAGTACTCTCAGGAGAGAAGACTGAAGCTAGAGGTTTTGCAGTTGAGGGAGAATGCTCAGCGCTGGTGGAAGGGTACATCACGAGTCATGAGAGAGAGTGGGAAATTTCTTGGGAGAGCTTCTGTGCAGCCTCTCGACAGGAGTATACCCTTGAGTCCTACTACAACAACCGGGAGCGGGAGTTCGACAATCTGAAGAAAGGGAACTTGAGAGTAGCTGAGTATGCTAGACAGTTTTCTTCGCTTTTGTCGTATGTTCCCCATGTGGCTAACCAGGAGAGGACGAAGAGGAACAAGTTTCTGAGAGGTTTGAGGCCTGAATTGTTCCGCATGGTGTTGGCTGGTTCTTCTGCGATGTATGCTGAGGTTGTCAGGCCTCGTGCTAACATCAGAGATAAAATATACAAACACATGCGGAAGCTACTAAAAAGCGGGTAAAATTTTCTCTTTTGGCCTGACGGTTTAAAACAGTATAATTTAAAATATGCGATACTCAAAATAAATATCCCAGATTTCAAAATCAACAAAACAACAAATGGATACAAGCCATAACAATACAGTATAGCATACAAACACAAGTATCAGACTCCAACCACTGGATACAAACACTAAGCACAGGGCATCCCCCTGGCTATCTGTACTGATACATATAAATATGCTATATGCAATTGGGATACTCTAACCACCTCCTGGGGCACCTCCAGCTGGGTTAAAGCCACGACCAGCTGTGAAACCTAGGTTCCCTGAAAAACAACACAACATAAATAATCCTAGATTTCAAAAATCAACAAAACAACAAATGGATACAAGCCATAACAATACAGTATAGCATACAAACACAAGTATCAGACTCCAACCACTGGATACAACAACTATGCACAGGGCATCCCCCTGGCTATCTGTACTGATACATATAAATATGCTATATGCAACTGGGATACTCTAACCACCTCCTGGGGCACCTCCAGCTGGGTTAAAGCCACGACCAGCTGTGAAACCTAGGTTCCCTGAAAAACAACACAACAAGGAAAAAAACAACCAAGCCCCAGAGGGACATGGGGTCAAACCCCAGTACAGAGAGCAACTGAAACAGCTAAAGGAAATGCATAAGATAAAATGCAGATGCAATGCATGAGACACCGGATAACAGCTGAAGGCTACAACCAAAAAGGGAGCCAAGGAACTCAAACATAGCTCCAAAAGATCTGCAACGAATCAGTGGCCACGGGGTGTGTTAAAATTGTGGTAATGAGCCACTCGCCTTGACACAACACCCAAATACCAGATGCGTCAAACAACTCAACCTGCCGTTGCCTTGCCCATGAACTGTGATAGTTAACCACTCGGTGCATGGTGGCTAACAGATCCCAGCAGGGAGATGAGAGTGCGGTATCGCCGTTCGCCCTCGCATCCTGGTAAGAAACAACAGCAATACAACGGAATACAAAGCAATGGCTGCAACAAAAATCTGAATGCAATATGGAAAATGCGTGTATGCATAAACATAGCAGCTAAACTCAACAGCAATCACATATGCACACAGCAACATCCACGGCAATGCACAAGAAACCATATAACATTAAATCTCACGCCATTTCCCAGCTACCTCAAGCTCAGATCCGTGCCTCAATACTGCGCAAAAATTTCCACAAAGGGATCTCGAGAAATATGGTTGAAAACCTGCTAAACAACGAAGCATAATTCTCAGGGATACTAACAGAAGCTCACGGCTGGGAGATATGCTCAACCAACGCAATTTCTACCAATACAACTAATAGGAAGCTTAATTCTAGGCTAGGAACAAGATCTCATCGCCAAGGAATGAAGTTCTACCTGAGCTACTCAAAATACGAACTGGCAGCAACTTCGCATTCCTCAACTAGCCAACTACAGCCTCCAAAAGTGGTATAAAATGGTAGAGCTTCTCGAGAGGAGTCCAAAGCTACCTCGAACGTACCAAACGATGGCCGGAAACGACGGGAATTCATCGGATAAACTCACGATGAACAGTACTAGGGTTCGAAGAACAGAGGTCGACAATTGAGAGAATATTTTGCTAAGTATGGGAATCTAATAGATCAATCGAAGATCAAGTCTTCCAATATATATACACTCTCAACTGCTGATAATAGATCCCACTGACAAACCAGTCGACACTCGCTGAAAAATACAACCAGCAGATGCAAAGCACACCAGCTGCTGAATCTCTTAAACAACGCTAGCAAAACGGTGTCGCAGTGACTTAACTAAACGGTGTCGCACAACTTGCGTCATCCTATCTGTCAACAGCTGGTCTCCCAAAACCAGCGACTATATTCCTCATTCAACGCAACATATCTTTGCAGCTGGTACTAGACGCGACATCAAAACGCAGCGTTTCAACTAATCTAAACGTCGTCGCTTAACCACGTCAGCAAATCTGTTGAACTAACACAAGCAACGACTGATCGCTACTAGGGGCAAACACACTAGCTGCTGATTTCTTAGTGCAAACCAAAACGACGTCGCCTCCACTAATCCAAACGACGGCATATTGCACTTCGCTACAGGATCTTGCTATTAACAGATATCACCCATTCGATGCCTCACAAAACGTCACCGTTTCGAAATCCCTTAGCGCTCTCTGCTGAATCCACGCAAGCATTGCTGCTGGCAGATCTTACCCAATGCATGCCAACAAAAATACTATCTGCTGGTAGACTTTGCCAACGACTGGTCACTCACGCCAAAACGACGACGTTTGATCTCCCGCAATGTTTTCACTACCAACCAGCTGCTGACTCACAAACACTAAAATTACGAAAACTTCCAGAATTGCTAAAACCGATTAATCTAACATAAAATCTAGGTCTCACAGAGGTTGTGGACAGGGCAGTGGATATTGAGGAGAGTATGTTGGAAGCACAGACCCAGGTTCATCCGACAGCTGTACAAACTTTTCAGCCTATGCCGGAAGCGATGCCATCATTTCAACCTCCTCAGACTTCGCATCAGTCGAATTTCCAGAGGTTTAAGCCTCGTGGGAAGCAGTTCAAGAGACGATCGAATTTGAGCTCTTCTGGTTCCGTGATTTCTGGTAGTAGTGGCTCCAGAGGAGTGATGTGTGGTCAGTGCAGAGGTCGCCATATGACTATACAGTACCATGGAGTTCAGGGTCTTTGCCATAATTGTGGGCAGCCTGGACATTTCGCTAGGGTGTGTCCGAGGGGAGCACAGTTTTCGAATCAGTCGCAGCAAGGTTCAGCTGGTGGTTCTTCGCAGAGACCGCAAATTTTTGCTCAGTTCCAACGATCAGGTTTCCAACCACGAGAACCGTATAGGTTCGGAGAATCTTCGAGACCTCATTTTTCGGGACCACAGGAAGCTCAGGTGAATTCCTTGATGAGAGAGCAAGCTGATGACATGCCTGAAGGAGTTATTGCAGGTACTTGTGCTATCTTTGGTTTTCCTGCACGAGTTTTATCTGATACAGGAGCATCACACTCCTTCATATCTGATTTTTTTGTGCATGAGTGTGGGTTGAGTGTTACCCCACTGTGTGATGTTGTGTCTGTATCTACTCCTGCTGGTATGTGGTTGAGATCCCGTAAGGTGATTGTGGATTGTTTGATTAGATTTTATGAGCATGTGTTGGTGACTAATATGATTCTTTTGGATATTAGAGATTTTGATTGTATCTTGGGTATGGACGTGTTGTCCAGTTATAGAGCGACTGTGGCTTGTTTCCATGGTATGGTGAGGTTTAGATCTCTAGCTGGGGAGAAGTGGGATTTATATGGTGCTGATTCGCGAATGAAGATCCCACTTGTGTCTGCCAAGGAGATGTTCAGCCTGTTGTCTATAGAGAATTCAGGGTTTATGATCTATGCCCTTGATGTTTCTCGAGAATCGCGGATAGAGTTGAGTGATGTTCCGACTGCTCGAGAGTTCCCAAATGTGTTTTCGGATGAGATTCCTGGATTCCCTCCGAGACGAGAGATTGACTTCAGCATGAGTTGGTGCCAGGGACAGCCCCGATTTCTAGAGCTACGTATCAGTTGGCGCCAGCTGAGCTGAAGGAACTTAAGGATCAGTTGCGAGATCTTTTGGAGAAAGGCTTCATCAGGCCGAGTATGTCGCCTTGGGGAGCTCCGATTCTTTTTGAGAAGAAAAAGTATGGTTATATGAGGATGTGTGTTGATTATGAATCGTGTCTTTAGTGAGTACATCGATCATTTTGTGATTGTATTCATAGATGACATGCTGGTGTATTCGAGGAACTTCAGAGAGCATAAAGAGCATTTGAGATTGTGTTGTAGAAATTGAGAGACTCACTGATTTATGCGAAGTTCAGCAAGTGTGAATTCTGGCTGTATAAGGTAATCTTTTTGGGTCATGTCATATCTGCAGAAGGTATTTCGATGGATCCGAGTAAGGTCAAAGAAGTTCTTAACTAGGAGCGACCTAGGAAAGTTTCTGAGATCCGTAGTTTCTTGGGTTTGGCTGGCTACTATAGACGTTTCATTGAAGGTTTTTCTTCAATAGGCAGGCCGATGACGCAGTTGACCCAGAAGGATAGGATATTTTTGTGGTCAGATGAGTGTGAGTTGAGTTTTCAGTTGCTTAAGGAGAAGTTGACTACTGCTCATGTGTTGGATTTGCCATCGGGTTCTGGAGGTTTCGTAGTGTGCTCTGATACTTCTCTGAATGGTCTGAGTTGTGTCTTGATGCAAAACGGGCGAGTGATAGCTTATGCGTCTCGACAGTTGAAGCCCCATGAGACGAGATACCCCGTTCATGATCTAGAGTTGGCTGCCATTGTTTTCGCCTTGAAGATTTTGAGTCATTACTTATATGGTGAGCAATTTATGGTGTACACGGACCATAAGAGTTTGAAGTATATCTTCACTTAGTCAGATCTGAACATGAGGCAACGTCGTTGGATGGAGTTGCTTAAAGATTTTGACTGTGAGATACAGTATCAGGCTGGGCGGATGGACTTAGTTGCCAATGCTTTGAGTAGGAAAGCCCAGACTGCGATGTTGACGTCGATGAGTATATCCAAAGTCCATGAGGATTTGGCTACTCCTGGATGGCGTTATCAGCCAAATGATCAGTATTTCGTGGTTTCGTCTTTTCAGGTTGAACCACAGATTGTTGCAAACATTAGAGCAGCATAGAGAACTGACCCATATATCCATGAGTTGAAGATTAAGGCCCAGAATGGTCAGTCGGAAGATTTTTCTGTTGCTTCTGATGGATGCTTGAGATTTCGTGGCAGATTGGTGGTTCCGAACTTGATTGAGTTGAAAGAGACTATCTTGAATGAAGCCCACTGTAGTCGTTACAGTGTGCATCCGGGCGAGAAGAAGATGTATCATGCCTTGAAGTCTCACTATTGGTGGGAAGGTATGAGGAATGACATCTCTGGATATGTAGCTCGATGTTTGAATTACCAACAGGTCAAGGCTGAGAGAATGAGACCTGGTGGATTGCTACAGAGTTTAGAAGTGCCTCAATGGAATTGGGAGCACGTCTCCATGGATTTTGTGACTCACTTACCTCGATCGAACATGGGATGTGATGCAATTTGGGTGGTTGTTGATAGACTTTCGAAGTCAGGCAATTTCATTATGATGTGAGGTGTTCTATGAAGAAGATGGCTAGACTGTATATTGACCATGTGGTTAGATTGCATGGAGTGCCGGTTTTGATAGTGTCTGATAGAGATCCAAGATTTACTTCCCGATTTTGGAAGAGCTTGCAGGTAGAGTTGGGTTCGAGATTGGCTATGAGTACAGCATATCACCCGCAGACCGATGACCAATCTGAGAGGACCATTCAGATTTTAGAAGACATGCTGCGAGCTGTTGTGCTGGATTTTAGTGGTAGCTCGCAGGATTATTTGTCCTTGGTTGAATTTTCGTATAACAATAGCTACCAAGTGACTATTGGGATGGCCCCGTTTGAAGCTTTGTATGGTAGAAAGTGTAGATCTCCGATCTGCTGGGAAGAGATTGGTGAGAAACAACTGTCTACTCCTGAGTTTGTGCAGCATATGAAAGATCAGATTGAATTGATTCGGAGTAGAATGAAAGCTGCACAAGATCGTCATGCGAGTTATGCGAACAAGAGACGTAGACCTTTGGAGTTTGAGGTTGGCGATCGAGTGTTTTTAAAGGTTTCTCTTTTCAAGAGCGTGATGAGATTCAGAGTTAAGGGTAAATTGGGTCCTAGATTCGTTGGTCCATTTGAGATTATTGAGAGGATTGGATATTTGGCATACAGATTAAGTTTGCCTACTGAGTTAGCAGTGATGCATGATGTGTTTCATGTGTCAATGTTGAGGAATATGAGCCAGATCCATTCCATGTGTTGAGAACTGATGAAGTGGAGCAGATAAGACCCTGAGTTATGTTGAATATACAGTGCAGATTCTGGATAGGAGAAGCATCTGAGGTAGAACTTTGGAGTTTGAGGTTGGCGATCGAGTGTTTTTAAAGGTTTCTCCTTTCAAGAGCGTGATGAGATTCAGAGTTAAGGGTAAATTGGGTCCTAGATTCGTTGGTCCATTTGAGATTATTGAGAGGATTGGATATTTGGCATACAGATTACGTTTGCCTGCTGAGTTAGCAGCGATGCATGATGTGTTTCATGTGTCAATGTTGAGGAATATGAGCCAGATCCATTCCATGTGTTGAGAACTGATGAAGTGGAGCAGATCAGACCCTGAGTTATGTTGAATATCCAGTGCAGATTCTGGATAGGAAGGAGAAGCAGCTGAGGAACAAGATTATTCCGTTGGTGATGGTCCAATGGATCAAGCATGTCAGGGAAGAAGCTACCTGGGAAATTGAAGAAAAGATGAGACATGAGTGGCCTCATCTGTTTGAGTTTTGACAGTAGCATTCCAGGTAATATTCTAGCTTGTTGTTTGTGTGATTTGAGTTGCTTTGCATCTTGATTTGTAACTTGAATTAGCATTGAGATATGCTGGTTTGGTTTCGAGCTTTAGTTTTGGTGATTTCATGGTGTTTTATTGGTTCTGATCTGTTGTTGAGAGTTGATTTCGAGGACGAAATCCTTTTCTAGTTGGGGAGAATGTGAGGACTAGAAATTTATTAATTGGTGATTAATCGGTTAATCAGATCTGGATGAGGATTAACCAATGGAGACGTTAGTTATCGGGTTTTTGAGATTTGAAGGGATTGGTTTTTCTGTTGGTGATTTTCGGATATTCAGATCTGAGTTAGAACAGATCAGATGTGGACTGTTGGTCGCTATCGAGTAGCTTGGAGAAGGTAAGTTATTAGGATTCCCGCGTGCTTACTAGCGAGAATAAGATTTGAGATGTCCCTCTTGTGTTTGAGCAATTGGACTTGAGAGGAAGTGAAGCGATGTCGTTTTGAGTATAAGTGATACGGTGTCGTTTGGTGATAGTCATATTTGAGTAGCGAAATCTGTTGGAGAGAGAGTAAGTGGATGCACACGTATTTTTGGGGAATTCAAGTGTTGGTCAATGGTACTGTGTGGACCGGTCCGGTTCGTGAGTTGGTGTAGACCGGTGTGGTTTAATGATTTCAGATTTGACCAAATCTGGATGTTCGCGAGCGGGTCTTTTATGTGAGATCTGCTATTTTAAGCGGGACCCCTATGCTACGTCGTTTTGCGGTAACGCGACGTCGTTCGATGGTTGTGCGCTAGTATAGCTTAGCGAAGGCAGATCTGAGTAGCGCTGAGATCTGAATGCTGGATTCAGCTTTGACTTAAGTAGTGGACTTTCACTGTAGCTTTGACTGGGAGATTTAAATATAAGTGTCGAGCAACACTTAGTCATTTTCAACCCGATATTTCTTATCTTCTTCATGAGAGCTTCACGAAACCCTTACTATTCATTCGAACCTTTCTCCGTCGATTGTCGTCGATTTACACCAGTTTGGAGCCTTAGATCGACGAGTTGAGGGAGAGAGAAGTAGTTGCAGGTTCGAGCATCTTCGTGATTGTTGACAAGTCGTTCTTATGTTCTTTAGCAGCTTTGGGTAAGTGATTTCTTACTGATCTAAGCTTTGATTTAGAACTGGATAGCGCTCTGTTGAGTTGAGGTAGCTGTTTAGGGCTATGCGGCTTTAAGATGTAAGCTGTATGAGCTTTGGTGTGAGCTGATTGCTAGATACTTTGACAGATTTGAGCTCGTAGGCATCTTCTGTGAGTTCTGGAAGAGCTAGTAGAGAAGCTGAGTTGAGCAGGCTGCTGGAGCTGTGTTCTGCATGATCTGTCGAGTTAGAAACTGAGATTAGAGGTACAAATTGAGCTTATTTAAACATCTTTGGACATAAGCATGTGAATATTCCAGCACGATCTGAATGCTGTGATCTGGGTGTTTATGTGAACAGACTTGAATCGGCTGTTATGTGATTTACTTGTTCTGTTTACGTTGATTTATGTATGTGAGAATTGATATTCCTTGCATTCATACATACATATTGAGCCTGATGTTTGATTGATGACCCGAGTCGAGCTAGCACTGTGATCGGTCGGCTGAGTTGTCGTGCCTGAAGGATCCAATGCTATCATCGAGGTGGTGGCTGGCTGGGTTGTCGCGCCTGAAGACCACTGAGCTGTGATGGTCGACGGACATGAAGATCACGGATCGATGATGTCCACCGGCTGATTGTCTGTGCGTGGTGTTGAGGCTCAATTGAGATTTTCCAGCTGAGTTGTTGGCCTAGATGACCGATTTTCCTTGACAGCCTCATACATATCATGATGTGAATGTTGCATGTTTTATGATTTGTTGTTTTATGAGTGCTCTTTGTACTGAGGTTTGACCTCGTTTCCTTTCCCTGTTTTGGGCTGCTTGGGTCTTGGGTGGCCTTTGCAGGTTCTTCAGGTAACCAGGCTGGACAGAGTGGAGCTTCAGCTGGTCGATCTCCATTTTGATTTGAGTCCCAGTTATAATTATGTATTGATATGTTGAGCCAGGGGATGTCCTGTGCCTTTATTTATGTTTGGGGATCTGAAGTTGATTTACTACTTATTATGTATTGATATGTTGAGCCTAGGGATGTCCTGTGCCTTTATTTATGTTTGGGGATCTGAAGTTGATTTACTACTTATTGTTTACCTGATGTCTTGTTGAGTTTTGAGTTAAACTCCTTACTTTAACTATATGATATTTTGGATCAGGCCCAATTTGAAAAATTTTAAGTCCAGATTTCATGCTGCCGTGTTATTTGGATTAATTGAGTAATTAATCTATGTATTAGCGCACCGGGCCTGAAAACTTCCTTCTCTGCTGTCTTCGAAGATCGTGCGTGCTGAGTCTTTGAAGTCCCAGCTAGCTGCTCTTCTGGACTCTGAGCTGGTAGTGTCTTTAAAAAAGTATATGTACATTCAAGAACCTGTTGTTCCTCTTTATTCTATTCTAAATCTTCTGACTTGTACACTCAGGATCCGATTGCTCCTCTGAATCAAACATACAGCTAACTCTTCAAAATTGAATGGACATGTACTATCCTCAAAATTATTTCAGGCGAAGACTCACCTGAGCTGGTAGGAGCTTGCACCTCCTTTGGACATACAGGATTTGGAGCCCATTGCTCCGGTTTACAAGGTGACAGACCATTTTCAATCATTTGTCGTATCAATGTTTTTAAAATCGGAATAGTAAATGAACCGAAAAAGACTTAGAAAGCGGTTCAATCGGTCCGATCGGTTCAACCGATGGTCGAACCGGCCATTTTTGTTAAAAAATTAATATTATAATAGTTCTATATAGTAAATAAAACAATGAATATATTTAAAGTTTATTATTTTATGGTATACTTAATTTGTTAGCTGAAAATTACAATAAATATCCAAATTAACATCACATTTCAAATTATAAAATTATATTACATACGAGTAACAACCAAATAGTGATTACAAACTTTAAGTTTGCATGAGAGCGCCAAGTTTAATCATAGAAAATTCTAAAATACAAATTTTAAATTCAAAAACAATATATGACGCTAAATATCTTTCATTTTGAGGTTACAGTCCTTTACACCCATGTCATATCCAATTCTTGAAGTGTTCTTTCAAATCATTATTATCTTCATCCCCACATACAAAAAGTTCTTCCAAATCCGAGGAAGGTGATTCTTGCATCTCATCAATAACGTTATTTATATCTAACAAAAAACAAGATAATAAATGATTGGAAAGTAAAGCAAGAAGTAATAAATCAAGTCAGCACTAAGATATAAACCAGTCAATGATAGGATCAATTAGGATCGAAAATAGGCCTAGGAGTTCAGAAAGGCGGGGGGGGGGGGGGTTGAATGAACTCCTTGGATTTTAAATTTTTCGAAACCTTGAAAAAACGTTTTACAAGCCTTCGTTAAACTCAGATCTGAGGTTCCAGTCTAAGTCAGATCTATCGGTTAACAATTAAAATGTGCGGAAATAAACCGATTGAGCAGTGAACAATTAATAACAAGTAAATACGATGCAGATAAAGTAAAAGTGCAGGGATCAAGTGTCAGGCCTCGTGCACAACTCAGAGTTAAACCACGCAAAACAAAGCGGAAGCAACTAAAAAGTGGTTAAAATTTTTGCTTTTGGCCTGATTGAAAGATAACATAATTTAAAATAGTGCAATACTCAAAATATAAGTTAAAATACAACAATACTCAAGTAATCCCAGCAAGGTACAATCACATAGTACAAAAATACAACAAAGACAGACTGCCAACTACATAAGACCAAGCATCACCCGGGACATCCCACCCGCGGTGATACCAGTGCATATAGATACTTACATAACTGGGACATTCTAACCACCTCCTGAGGCACCTCCAGCCGGGTCAACTCCACGACCAGCTGAGTAACCTGGGAACCCTGAACAACAAACAGGCAAACAAAACAAACCAAGCCCCAGAGGGACATGGGGTCAAACCCCAGTACGGAGAGCAACTGAAACAGCTAAAGAAACAGCATAAGATAAAATGCAGATGCTATGCATGAGACACAGAACAACAGCTGAAAGCTTCAACCGAATAAGGGAGCCAAGGAACTCAAGCACAACTCAACAGAATCTGCAACGAATGGTGGCCACTGGTTTGTGTACAAGCATACGGGAATTACCCGCTCATCTTTACACTACACCCGAATACCAGATGCATCAACAGCTCAACCTGCCGTTTAAAATGCAGATGCTATGCATGAGACACAGAACAACAGCTGAAAGCTTCAACCGAATAAGGGAGCCAAGGAACTCAAGCACAACTCAACAGAATCTGCAACGAATGGTGGCCACTGGTTTGTGTACAAGCATACGGGAATTACCCGCTCATCTTTACACTACACCCGAATACCAGATGCATCAACAGCTCAACCTGCCGTTGCCCAACCCATGAACTGTGGTAGTTAACCACTCGGCGCATGAGGGCTAACAGATCCCAGCAGGGAGATGAGAGTGCGGTATTGCCGCTCGCCCTCGCATCCTGGTAAGAACAGAACAACAACAATACAACAAGGTACGACGCAACAGGGATCTGAAATGCACGTGAAATAATGCATGTATGCAATAGCCGATCAACACAGAACACACAGCAAGCATACCAGAAATCTCACATAATATCCAACGCCAATTCCAAGCTATAACAAGCTCAAATCCGTACCTTGATATTTTGTTACGCTCACCACAACGGGGTCCCGAGAAATCTGGTACAAAACCTGCTAAGCAACGCACGCATAAATCTCAGGAACGCTAATAGAAATCACAGACTGGGAGCTACCACTCAACCAGCGATAATCCGACCTTCCTAACTCAACAGAAAGCTCAAATAAAAGCCTAAGGTAAGATCTTATCAATTAACTCGAAGCACTACCTGAACGACGCTAACACACGAACGCTGGAGTTGCTTTGCGCTTCTGCTTCCAGCCAACTACAACCTCCGTATAGGATGAAGCACCTTCACGAGAGGAGTACTACGCTACCTCAATCATTCAAAACAGAGGTGGGAATCGACGGAAAATCTGCGGAAAAGATTACGGTGAACAGTGCTTAGGGTTCGAGACAGAGAACGATAATCGAGGAAAATATTCTAAGTATGGGATCTCATACTAATTCAAAGACACAGCTTTCTATTAAATACACTACTCAAAAGCTGACAGAAACAAGAACAGATTCCACCGAAAAAATCAGTTCTCATCGCTGTTATCTCAACCAACAGCTGATCGAACCAATAGCTGAATCTCTCAAACAACGCTAAGGCTAAACGGCGTCGCACCAACTTAACCAAACGACGTCGCAGAGGGACACGTCACCTCGCTACCAACTGCTGATCAACAAACCAGCAGCTGAATAAAACAACGCAACAGCTGAAATATGCACTAACACACCAACTGCTGAATCTCCTTGCGCTAATCCAAAACGCTGTCGTTCCAACTTAACTAAACGACGTAGTTTCGATACCCGCTAAGAAACACGCTAGCAAAACCAACAGCTGGTTCTTGTTCACAAAACGTCGTCGCTTCAGAGTCCCTTAGCGCTCTCTGCTGACCATCGCAACTAAAACACCAACGACTGAAATCCACGTCAGCATTGCTGCTGCTTCCTGCCAAAAAGCAACAGCTGAAATACCAACAGCTGACGTGATCGCTCATCGATGATGCAAACCCGAACAAATATCTCTCCCGCGACAACTGATATCATCTCAACGGCTGATTCCAACTCTTAGACAAATTCGATGACTTCAACACACGCATCTACTACCAGCTGGTTTCAACCCGAGCAACACCTGATTGTGAAAACACAGGTCTCACATCTCTCCCCCACTAAAACACGATTTCGTCCTCGAAATCAAACTCTGGGAAACAACTGAACTCACAACCAAGAGTTCAAGATAACTGAGCAAACAACAAAAAACAACTAGGGAAAAGAGCAAACAAAACTAACCAACTACTGGAAACTGATACAACACCTACTCAAATAGATGCGGCCACTCACGCTGCATCTTCTCTTCCAGCTCCTAGGTAGCTTCTTCCCTTCCATGTTTGCTCCATTGCACCATTACCAAAGGAATGGTTTTATTCGGAAACATGGAAGACATCATGTAGAGAAGATAAATCTGGTGGCAACAACGGCCGATACGCCAAAGGGCCAATCCTCTCAACAATCTCATACGGACCAACATAATGAGGGGCTAACTTTCCCTTGTGACCAAAACGCATAACACTGCGAAACGGAGAAAATTTAAGGAAAACGAGATCAACAACCTGAAACTATAGAGGTCTACGCCTCCTATTCGCATAACTGGATTGGCGATCCTGGGCAGCTTTCATCCGCTGACGAATCAGATCAACATGATCCTTCATCTGCTGTACAAATTCTGGGGAAGACAACTGCTTCTCCCCCACTTCTTCCCAACACATAGGCGATCTGCACTTCCTGCCATACAAAGCCTCAAACGGTGCCATGCCAATCGTCACTTGGTAGCTGTTATTCTAGGAAAATTCAACCAAAGACAACGCGTCTTGCCACTACCACCAAAATCCATCACAACAGCTCGTAACATATCCTCCAACGTCTGGATAGTTCTCTCAGATTGACCATCTGTCTGGGGGTAATACGCTGTACTCATAGCCAATCTGGTACCCAAAGCTGCTTGCAAACTCTTCCAAAACCTGGAAGTAAACCTTGGATCTCGGTCTAAAACGATCGAAACAGGCACACCGTGCAATCTAACCACAAAATCTACATGCAGTTTCGCCATTTTCTTCAAAGAAAACGTCATTCCATAGGGAATAAAATGTCCAGCCTTCGACAATCTGTCGATTACAACCCAAATCGCATCGCACCCTCTACTGGAACGAGGAAAATGCGTCACAAAATCCATCGCTATGTGCTCCCAATTCCATTGGGGCACTTTCAAACTCTGCCAGACCACCTGGTCTTATCCTTTCAGCCTTAACCTGTTGACAATTCAAGCAACGAGCAACGAATCCAGCAACGTCGCTCTTCAAACCAGCCCACCAGAACTGCGGCTTTAATGCATGGTACATCTTCCGTGCACCAGGATTGACACTGTATCTACTGCAATGCGCTTCTCTAAGGATCTCCTCCCGAAGATCTATCAGATTGGGTTACAACCAACCGACCACGGAAACGCAAACAACCATCAGACGAGACAGAATAGTCCTCAAGCTGTCCAGCCCTGACCTTCAACTTCAACTCGTGAATGGAAGGATCAGTCCTTTGAGCCGTTTTAATGCTCGAAATAATCTGGGGCTCAACTTGGAAAGAAGAAACCACCACATAATCCTCAGCCGGGTAAAACCTCCAACCAATAGTGCTAAGATGCTCACAGTCCTTAGAAATATACAACGATGCAAGCATCTTTTCCAGGGCCTTCCTGCTCAGTGCATCAGCCACTACGTTAACTTTACTAGGCTGGTACTTGATCTCACAGTCAAAATCCTTCAGTAGCTCCATCCATCTACGCTGTCTCATATTCAAGTCAGGCTGCGAAAACAAATACTGCAAACTCTTGTGGTCCAAGTACACCACAAACTGCTCGCCATACAGATAGTGGCGCCAAATCTTCAACGCAAAGACCACAGCTGCTAGTTCCAGATCATGAACTGGGTATCGAGTTTCGTGCGGTTTCAGCTGCCGCGAGGCATATGCAATGACTCGACCATGCTGCATCAACACACAGCCCAATCCATTGAGCGAAGCATCAGAACACTCAACGTACCCACCTGAACCAGACGGCAAAGCCAACACAGGCGCAGTAGTCAAATTCTCCTTGAGCAATTGAAAAGCATTCTCGCATTGCTCAGTCCAAACGAACCGCTTGTCTTTCTGAGTCAACTGAGTAATCGGCCTAGCTATACTAGAGAAACGCTCTATAAAACGACGGTAATAGCCAGCCAGACCCAAGAAACTATGAACCTCAGACACATTCCTAGGTTGCTCCCAGTTCAAAACAGCATCTACCTTACTGGGATCCATAAAAATGCCATCCGCTGAAATTACATGACCCAAAAACACGACGCGATCCAGCCAGAACTCGCACTTAGAGAATTTAGCAT
>KV016314.1:0-17038 GCA_001598015.1 Dorcoceras hygrometricum
CTAGCGACTCTCGATTTACCAATGGTCGTTGATCTGATCGGGATATATGGATTGAAAGGACCGTACTGTACGCTAACCACGACCGACTGGTTCTTGCAGGCACTATCAGTGATACCTAGGGGATCATGGGGCGATGTTGCTAGACGCTTTACCATGATCCGTTGGGCAGGTCCGGAATTGTGATTCCGGAGCCACAATGGTTGTGGGCCCACGGCTAGCTGTATCCCTGAACCATTAAGGGTCACACAAGTACTAGATTCGAGATTCCCGCATGGATACTCAGCTCAATGTGTTGAGCACAAGAAGAGGATTTCGGGAAGTGCGACTTCCTAAAAGTCAACAGGGGTCAAACCGGTATTTGACGCCGTTGAGGGGCAAAACGGTCATTTTGCAATTTAGGGTTAGATGATCTGAAAAATTGTTTTTCATATCATAACATTCAGTTTTGGAAACTGAGTCGATCGGTCCGATCTGATCGGCGATCGGAGTTACGATGAAGTCGCAGCAATGGATATCGTCATTTGGACCCGGGCCCGATGGGCCGGTCCAAGTCCATTGTTAGTCTATTTAATTAGACATTAAGGACTTCACAATTAACAAAACTCATAACATTCATAACCCTAAACCCTAAGTATCAAAGTAGCCGCCTCCCTCCCTTCCCAACTCACGCCGCCGCCGTGCGCCGCCCGCCGCCGCCCGCCGCGGCCGCCACTTCGCCGGCAATTGTTCCGGCCTAGTTTTTCGAGGAGTATTCATTCGTGCTGATCTCGTCAGGGCTTCTAGTGCAGCCTGACGAAGGAATCTCGGATTTGGTCGTGGACCGGATTGGCGATAATCTACCGCAATCTACCGAGAAGAGCCGGATTATTGTAATACCGGTTGGAGCCAGGCACAAGTGCCAGCGAGGTAACATGCTAAAACGCCCTATGTATGACGATTAATGTAATTGTCTATTTTTCGTATTGATCGTCTCCCGGCACCTGTTTCTTGTTCTTCCGCTGCCTCGCCGGGGGGCGGATCCGGATCCCCAACAATGACAAGAAACTCACAATGCCCATATCAAGTTCGAAATGCTTTCTTCTCCACGTCAGCGTCTCTAATCCGCAACTGGTGATAACCAGAGCTCAAATAAATCTTCGAGTAAACGACCGATCCCTACAACTGATCGAACAAGTCATCAATCCTCGGCAAAGGATACTTGTTCTTCACCGTCGCTTTGTTCAACTGTCGGAAGTCCACGCACATCCTCATAGACCCATCCTTCTTCTTCACAAAAGAATCGGAGCTCCACAAGGCGACATACTCGGTCTGATGAAGCCCTTCTCCAAGAGATCTCTCAACTGATCCTTCAGTTCTTTCAACTCTGCTGGCGCCAACCGATACGGAGCTCTAGAAATAGGGGCGGTACCGGGCACCAATTTAATGCTGAAGTCGATCTCACGTCTTGGAGGGAATCCTGTAATCTCGTCTGGAAAGACGTCGGGAAACTCTCGGACGTTCGGAATGTCGCTCAACTCCAATCGTGGCTCTTAGGAAACGTCAAGCGCATAAATCATGAATCCAGCATTATCCATCGATAGCAGTCTAAACATCTCCATGGCAGACACCAGTGGAATCTTCAAGCACGAATCAGCACCGTAAAACTCCCACTTCTCACCCGAATTAGGGAGAAATTTCACCACACCATGGAAACAGTCAACAGTAGCCTTATAGATAGACAACACATCCATTCCCAAGATACAATCAAAGTCCCTCATCTCCAAGACAATCAGATTTGTCACTAACACATTTGGTCAAATCGGATCAAACAGTTCAACAAAATCTCACTGGACATCAACCACACATCAGCAGGAGTAGACACAGAGACAACATCACACAGTGGGGATGGACTCAACCCACGCTCATACACAACAACTCAGAGACAAAGGAGTGTGACGCTCCTGTATCGAATAAAATTCTCGCAGGAAAATCAAAGATAGAACATGTACCTGCGATAACTATATCAGGCGTCTCCTCAGCCTGCTCTCTCGTTGGGGTATCTAGCTAGGCCTGCTGTGGAAGAACCAAAGACTGTCCCCTCACCAAAGGACACACTCTCTGAAAATGTCCAGGCTGTCCACATTTATGGTAAGTACCTTGCACCCCACGACATTGCGAAGTCATGTGCTTCCCTTCGCACTGTCCGCAAGTCACTCCTCCTCCGGAGCCACTGCCACCAGACATTGCGAAGTCATGTGCTTCCCTTCGCACTGTCCGCAAGTCACTCCTCCTCCGGAGCCACTGCCACCAGAACTCACTGAAGCCGAAGAACTCGAGTTTTGCTTCTTAAACTATTTCCCTCGAGGCCTATACCTCTGACGATTCGATTGCTGCGATCCTTGAGGAGACTGAAATGAGTGTGACACGTCAAGTGCAGGCTGAAAAACACATCCCATCGTCGGCCGAAATATTTCTAGAACTAACTCCATCCCACCTATCTGTCTCGTCACATCCTCAACCTGTTGAACACCCTCTTCACTAACCGAGGCCCTAGACTCCTCAGCGGAACGTCTAACAGTCCTACCTCTACCTCTCCTCGGCGGCATCTAAACAAATCTAGAGGTAACATATCACAGCAGATATATCACATAGACAGATAAAATATCACATAAGTCACAGAGTCAATCCAAATCAAATCAAAACTCTGTTCCTAGACTCGAGTGTGATCAAAGTAAATCGAGCTTATCCCAGTTTAAGCTCTAATATCAAAAATGTCAGGCCCCGTGCTAATCTCACAATATTAGAGCACAATTAAGCATATAATCACGGAAGCGTAAAACAGGGCTTCAAAATTTTTTCGAAATAGTTTGGGCCTGAACTAAAAACATACATTCAAAATATCTATACTCAAAATATGAGTTAACTCAAACCCATACAAAACAGGTAAACAAATCTCAAATCAACAATAGATCCCCAAATACATAGAATCATGGGGCATCCCCCGGTTCAATACATAATAAAATAGACTGGGACTCAAGGGAACGGGGATCGACCAGCTGAACCTCCACTCTGTCCAGCTTGGTTACCTGAAGATCCTGCAAATGGGCAACGCAGACCCAAACAACACAAAAGCAGGAAAATAAATACGAGATCAAGCCTCAGTACGAAGAGCCATCAAAACAGCTAATCATGCAACATGATATAAATCAATGCTATGAAATGCATGAGGGCTATCAATGAGCGGATAGCTAGACCAGCATATCAACTGGCAAATCATCTCAAGCGAGCCCAGCAAATCGACCGGTGGAAATCATCGGTCCGTGATCATCGGGGCCCGTCAGCCCATCACAGCTCGATGGTAGACACTCGAATCTGACAGTCACCACTCCGATGATAGCGTTGGACTTTTAGGGCACGACACATCTGTCGGCCAATCACAACGTGGCTCTCAATTAGGTCATCAATCAATCTGTCAATCAGGCTCAAGATGTTTGCATGTATGCCAATAAGCCATATCAAAATTCTACATGCATAATTTACGCAAAACAGAACATGAAATCAATCAAATATTCAGAAACTGCTTCACGTAATTCACATCAAAATCAACCAGATTTCACTTCCTGAAATATACACATGTTCATGCCTCAAAGCTGTCCAAACTGCTCAAATTCGTACCTCAACAGCTAATTCTACCTCACGAATTAACCCAAAGCACGGCAGAACTCACGGCCTGGAAAGAGCAGATTTCTCCTGGCTTCGGCGCTCACGGTAGAACACACCTGGGATCACAATTCTGTGGCACAGCCTCGAAAATCAGCCACTATCCAATACAAATCTGGACTTAAACAATTAACACCTACGGCCAAAAATATCTCTAGTTCCCTACATCTACGCAGGTATTAACAACGAATTCAAGGCTCCTAAATAGCAAGGAATGCTCACCCAAAAGCTCAAAAGAGCTTAAGACAGATTCTGCTCAACCGTAGAAGAAATTCCACGTGCACGTAGATCTTACGGGATCCCTCAAATCGTTGTCTCAAGCTTTCTAGCTGGTAACAATCGGAAGTTCACGTCTCAGGGAGTTCAGCGCCACCTAAACCGTCCAAAACAAAGTCTGGAAATGACGGGAATCTACGAAAGAAATGTTCGAATAAACAGTGTCGGTCGAGGGTTTCAACAGAGATGAGGATAAGAAATATCGGGTTGAAAATGTTCTAAGTGTTGCTCAACACTTGTATTTTAAATCGTCAACTCAATCTCTTTCGAATAAGACAACTCCCGACTAAAACAGATCCCTGCATCTCTTCCTAGCGCCAAACAGATCTCTCGAACAGCGCTCAACCCGTCAGATTTCTCAACTCTAACGGTAACACCCACGCGCTAAACAAAACGACATCGTACGCGTGATATTGAAATGCTCCAGCGTTAACATGCATCAGATCTCTCAGCGCTTGCACAAGTTCGATCACGCTAAGCGCTGATTAGTCAAAATGCCGACGCATCTAAGACATCTGAAACCAACACTAGCGCTCATCGCTGATAAGATCTCTCCATGCATTTCTAAGGCACTACATCAAACGACGTCGCTACAACTTATCAGAACGACGCAGCATCGCTAACACATGTTGACCAACGTTGACATCTGTTCTTGACCACACGCTAGTGCTAACAGATCTCTCGCTACTCTCCAGCTACATTGACTAATCGTTGACATCTGATTACACCAACCGCGAGACATCTGAACATCACGAAACGACGACGTATCGCTACAAGCGCTACACTCGACCACCAGATATCTATCTCCCTGGCAGATCTCTCACTCCACCAGACTTCACCAAAACGACAGAGTTTCACTAACAATTCACGGACACTCACGCAAACGCCCAGGGACTCAGATCTCACTCGAAACGATAGCGTATTGCTTATCTCGCTACAAAATACGCGGTAACCACCAAGCGTCCAGCGACAACAGATTCCTCAAGAGATCTGAACAGATCTCACACAAAACTGATCGTTGAACTCAAAATTCCCAAAACATCTAGAATTTCTCCAAATATGAAATCTGACCCAAAATTATATACGAAACCTTGTAACTGAAATCTGAATTCTCAATTCCGAATAGTTCAACCAATTCAACTCCAATTCTCGCACAGATTTCACCCGATAATTCCTGCGACTAAAATCCGAACAACTCCCCGAGAGATCTAAAATTCTCAAATCAGATTTCACCAAAAATCTTAAATCTGAAATCTGAAATTTCAAGATTACAAAATCTCATGACTAATCCTATACAAATCCGATTAATCACTATTCCGAATTCTCAATCCTCACATAAACATGTTCATAGTGTTGCAGTTCACATAGCGCACAAGCTGATGTGTAGAGTGGTGTGCTAGGAGTTCTCGTAGCTCGCGGGCTTTTGGATCAGGTTATTGCAGAAACTTTAATAATCAAAATCTTCTATTGGAATCCTTCTATTTTGGAAGAAGGGGTGACATAGGAGATTCTGCTCCGAACTGCCATAAACAAACAGATGAGTTCTTTACAGCTTTCTGCATTCACGTATCGCATACATGTTTTAAAACTGTTCTTAAAGCTTTCAATTTTCAAAGACTATTTCGGGTTTTTTCCGTAGGATTTATTATCATAACCGATCTACTTCTCGGTGCTAGAAACTTTCAAGAACCAGAGCTATTGTAGCTCATGTTTTCATAGTTCAGATCGAGCGCGATCTGTTCAGCATGCAGCGGTTCTCCGTGCTGTCTCAGCTTAGGCGTGATCTGCTTTCCTATTGTTCTCTTAAAACTCTTTTTAAAAGCACGCAATCTGCATTTCTATCCATTAATTGTTACTCGAGCTGTGTGAGAGCTCACGGTACCAGCTTTTTGATCCTATCAAGTGGTATCAGAGCAGGTTGTCCTTGAAAGAGCATTTTAAATTGACAAATTTATAGGTTTTAAAAATCTTTTCAGCTCAGATAGTTTTATCAAAGCTGTTTTTATCTGGCGGAATCTATCTGTGCTACCAATTATTTTGAAATTTACAACTCATTTTATAAAGATAGGGGGAGTAACGATTATTGAATTGCAGAGCAGTTTTCCAAAATAAAAGTGCAGCAATATCTGTTCTGAAGAGCAGACACACATTGCACGAAATCTGTGTGGACGTCAAGATCTCTAGTCTTGGTTATGCTAAAATTAGAGAAAAATGGAAGAGATTCTATAAATTGAATCTTCAGTTATTCCTCTAATCTTGATAGATGAGAATTTTTAGTAGCATATGATTTTTTTAAAAATTCATATCATGCATGTTTTTTCTGCAAATTGTCGTACATGAAATTGTTTTATTGTTGAAAACTGAAAAACATCATGCTCTGTTAAGGGGGAGTTTTTGTTTTAATTATTAAGAGGGAGACAAGATTTCGAACCCTTTTTTATTCACAAAAGGGGGAGAAATATTTCAAATTTTTTTATTCGTGTTTATTTCTATCCAGATTTTGTGTTAATAAAAAAGGGGCAGATTTTTGGATTTGTGTAACAGAACAGTTTTTAGTTTTTATAAACACAAAACCTGTTGTTATGTTTCAAACGATTTAATCAAGTGTGCATGTCTAAGTTGAAGTAGATCAGACGCGAGCTGAAGAAGCGCGCTGTAGCAAATAAGCTGAGAGCTGAAGCAGATCGGATGTGAGCTGAAAGAAACGAACTGGTTGCTATTGAGAAGATGTCCAAGCTGGAACAGTAGGATATGCCCAAGCTGGTCCAGCAGATGACATCCAATCTGATCCAGCTTAGAGAGAAGATCAGCACAAAAGAAACCAGTTCAGAGCAGGTATCAGCTCAGGAGAGAAGCCTTCAGTTCAGAGATCAAGTGCAGATCAGAGTTTAGCTTACAGGTTCAGATCAGAACAGATGAACAGTATTCAGATCAGAGAAGAAGTTCAGAATCAGCTCAGGGCAGAACAGAGCAACATCAACTCAGATCAGTTGAAGCGCAATAACAGATCAGATTAGAATCAGCTTAGACAAGCTATTTAGGGATCAGAAGCAGTTCAGATTAGATTCGAGGCGCAGTGAGAACCAGATAAGTTTAGAGAAATTCAGATAAGAATAATATAGAATCAGCTCAGATCAGATTAGAAGTGTTGCGATAATCAGATCAGCTCAGTGCTTAGAACAGATCAGCTCGGGTAATCAGATCGGATAAGATCAGATGAGATCAGATCAGCGGAGAGAATAAAATCTACTTAGAGTTTACAAGAGCTACTCAGAGCTTAGAACAGATCAGCTCGGGTAATCAGATCAGATAAACAGCTCAGAAAGAATGAGCGTAATATATATATCAAATCAGAGTGAACAACTCAAAGAATAATTGGTTCAGATCAGCTGAGAATGTCTAAACTGAAACAGCAGAGCAAGAGCTGTCAGCACAGAGAAACGAATAGATCAGCTTAGATCTTAACTGAGTGATCAACTTATCAGGTGAGAGAATAGCAGAACAGGTAGATCAGATCAGATCAGGCTTCATATCAGATCAGCTCACAGTGAACAGAATCAGGTTAGAGCAAACAAAGCAGTACGAAGCATATTAGAGCAAGAACAGCTTAGAGGGAGCTTCGTAGAGGATCAGCTCAGGGACCAACTCAGAGGAACAGCGTAGCAGATCCAGCCAGATCAGGTCAAAAGAAGTCAAGAAAACCGTACGAGCAACAATCGAGGACAAATCCTTATTTGTCCGAGGTAAAAGAGCCTTTGAAATTCGGAAAAAGAGGAAAGAGCCGTTGAAATCCAAAACAAGAAAGAGCCTTATGTCATGGCTGAAGATCGGATTGATAGGCACAAAATAAGGGATCTGTCCAACGGTAATAATTCATCAAATGCTGCATATATACTGAAGATTCTAATGAAGACAGTAGTGTGAAAAAAGAAGCGTGCACACAACGACATATATGAGCGAAACACAAAAAATAAAGACAGCATGTGCAATAGTCGAGAGCTAGTATACACAGGTGGCAGCTGGTGTACAGGCGAAAAGCTATGCTCAGGTGTGAGCTGGTGCATATCCGAAAGGTTAAACGAAGAATCATTATAGTCGACTGCACAATTGGGAAGTGGATGAAGATATCAGCTTTGAAGAAGCACTTCCCAACGTGTGAGAAAATAATTGAGAGAGAATGAGCTTACACTGTTTGATGGGAATGCACTGGTGCAAATTTGATTTCCTTGGAGATGTTTAGCTTGTTGTTGCTCAAGAGCTCAGGACATATGATTTGTCGTTAGATTCGACCCCTGAATCGCGACTAGAGAGTGTTGACATCCCCGTTGTTTGAGAGTTCCCTAACATCGTTCCAGATGAGGTCCTGGATGTCCTAAGAGACAAGAGGTGAATTTTGGCATTGAGTTGGTGCCAGGGACTGCAACGACTTCAAGAGCTCCTCATTATTTCGGGACAGCCAAATTGAGGGAACTTAAGGATCAGTTGCGAGATTGTTAGAGAAGGACTTCATCAGATCGAGTATGTCACGATGTGGTGTTCCGATGCTTCTTGGAGTAGTTTGGGTTCGTGTTAATGTGTAATGGGCGAGTTTAGTTTATGCGTCTCGACGGTTGTGGCCTCACGAGACTAGGTATCCCGTTAATGATTTTGAGTTGTCTGCCATCGAGTTTGCCTTGAATATTTGGCGTCACCACTTGTATTGAGAGCAAATTTTAATGCACCGACCTCGAGAGTTGAAGTATATCTTCACTCAGTCCAATTTGAAAATGAGACAACGTCGGTGGATGGAGTTGCTCAAGGACTTCGTTTGTGAGACTTAGTACCAGCCTGGATGAGTGAAACCTGTTGTAGATTCTTAGTAGGAAAGCCCAAACTACGATGCTATCAGCGTTGCGTATTTATAAAGTTCACGAGAATTTGGCAACTTCAGGATGAAGTTTGTAGCCTGGTGATGTTTTCTTCGTAGTTTCTTTGTTTCAGGATGAACCACAGGTTGTTGCGGATATTAGAGCAAAGATGAGGACTGGCCTGCACATTCATGAGTTGAAGTTGAAAGCCCAATCAGGTCAGTCAGATGTGGTTGGAGACAGTTGGTTCCGTACCTGATTGATTCAAGGAGACTATCCTGAAAGAGACCCATTGTAGTCGCCATAACGTGCATCCAGGTAAGCAAATATTTACCATGCCTTGAGATCTCACTTTTGGTGGGAAGGCATGAAGGGTGATAATTCCACATTCGTGGCTCGGTGCTTGAATTTCCAACAGTTCAAGGCTGCGAGGATGAGACCTGATGTTTTCTTCAGAGTTTAGAGGTGCCCCAATGGAATCGGGAGCACGTTGATATGGATTTCGAAACCCATTTGCCTCGTTCGAGTAAAGATTATGATGTAGTTTGGGTAATAGTTGATGGACTGTCTAAGTCAGCCAACTTTATTACATATGCTTTGACGTTATGAAGGAAATAGCAAGATTGTACGTCGCCCATGTGGTGAGATTGCATGATGTTCTAGTGTCGATGGTGTCCATCAGGGATTCTAGGTTTACTTTCTGATTCCGAAAGAGTTTGCAGGCAGTTTTGGGGTCCATATTGGCCATGAGTTCAGCGTATCTCCCCTAGATAAGCAGATAGAGGGCCAATCTAAGTGGACCATACAGACTTTAGAGAACATGCTGCAAGCTGTAGTGAAGGGTTTCAAGTGGTAGATCATGTTTTTTTGCGAGTTCTCCTTTCAAAAGAGTGATGAGATTCAGAATGAAGGGTAATTTAGCTCCTAGATTCATCGGTCTGTGTGAGATTATCGAGCGAATTGTGCAAATTGAAGTTGGCAGCTGAGTTTTCATCGATGCATGATGAGTTTCATGTGTCAAGGTTGAGGAAATATGATCCATATCCTTTCCACGTGCTGAGAACAATGAAGATGAGCTGGACCTGACCCTGAGATTCTTTGAATAACCAATGAGGATTCTGGACATAAAAAAGGAGAAACAATTGAGGATTAAGACCATACCTTGAGTTATGGTGCAGTGGAGTAAACATGGAAGAGAAAAGGCTACCTGTGAAGTGGCAGCCAAGATCAGACAAGAGTGGCCTTATCTTTTTGAGTACTGATTTCTTCCATGTATTTTGTTTGTGTTCTGTTGGTATTTGGTCTGTGATCTGGTTGCGTCAGTCTATGATTCGTTTAGGCAGACTGTGTTGTGATCTATTTGTTTGAGCGGACTGTTGTGTTTGATTTTGAGGACGAAATCTTTTAGAAGAGGATAGAGTGTGAGGACGGTAATTAGCCAAGGTATTTAATGGCTTAAACAGTTTGTATTAGTGGTTAATTAGTCGAGATTATTCAGCTTATGGAGTTATTGGTTCGAATGGATCCACTCAGACGCAAGCTGATCTAATGTTCCGTGCTAAGATGATGGTGAAAGCTGTTTTGGGTTTCAGTTTAGGCCAGCACTAGTGCAAGCTGATTGGGTGGTCTATGCTGATTTTAGGAGAGTAAGCTGATTAGAGTTTGGGGGATAAATGATTTCATTTTGGAGTACACTATACGTGAATGACAGATTCGGCTTAGAAGCTTGCTGGTGTGGATATAAGAGCTGATCCAAAGTATCGTAGTGTGAGGTGATGAATTTGACCAGATCGGGTGCAAGATGACAAGTAAGTATTGTGTTGTGTTTAGCCGTGTTGAGTTTGTGAGATGAGACTTTGCTGCTGCTGCACGAGCTGGTCCAGTGTAGCAGTCTGAGCTGATAACAAGTCAGGAAGTATCGTTTAGTAGGGAGCAGCAGCATGAGCTGATCTGAGATCGTGAGTTGAGTTAACCATCGCGAGCTGCTACAAGCATGTGAGCTGTGATCTGAGATTATCGTGAAATGTTTTGATTGTCGTAAGCTGAATAGAGCATCGCAAGATGACCTGCGTGCGGGATATAGTACCCTAAGCTGAGCTATTGAGGTGCATGTTGATCCAAGTAGCGCGTACTGTTCTGCAGACCATACGCTCAGCTGAATGCTCTGTGCTGGTCTGAACGTGCAACCTGATCTGGGTAGTGAGAGCTGAGATGATATTAGATTGAGTAGTAGGGCGTAAACTAGATTATGTTTTGGGAGTATATAGCGTTCTGAGCTGAGTAGTCAGATCAGAGACATTGTGTTGTGTTATTTGGTTAAACCAGCTTGGGCGAAAGCTAATGGTGAAGAACTGTTGTGGTGCAAACTGTTTGTGACGTTCGTATCGGGTGAGAGCCGTTGGAGTGCGTGAGATGACCAGTATATGATCAGATATTTTTATATGTGACGTGAACTATTTTGTCTGGTCAGATTTGGTGTGAGCTGATCTTATTCTACTATGCTGGAGGGCACAATCGGTGTGCACGAGATCTAAGTGTGCGCGAGAGCTGAGTAGTGCGCGCGAGATGTTTAGCGCGCTAGAGATGACCTATGTCTGTGCGCGTTATCTGGTAGGTACGTGATCTGAGTAGGTGGGATCTGAGGTTACTATGCATGAGTCACAATCCGATCTGTTAGCTCCAAGCTGAGCTGGGTATTGCACGAGATGAACGGAGTGCTTGATATGATACAATACGTGATCTGATCTGATCTGAGTGCGTGATTTGATCTGATTGTGCGATCCGATATGATGATCGATCTGATCTGGATGCACTATCTAGGTTGTGTGCATGCCTAAGCTGGAACAGTGGAGGTCTGAGCTGGTCCGAAGGTACTGTTGATCATATCCGGGGATTTAGTAGTATAAATAGGACCCGTTGACCCAAAACTTTGTCATGTTTAGACCACAAGTACCTTATCACATCCTGAGTGTTCGATAGATATTTTCTTGAAACCCTCGACGATACACTGTTCATCGACTTGGTATTTTCCCGATCGTTGGAGTTTGGTCGATTAGTTTTGAGCGAGGGTACTATGGTTGGAAACCTCTTTTTAAGCTCGATATCTCTGTACCAGTTAGGAGTTGTGAGGAGGCCAAACTGAGGAAGTCGAAGAGAAGGTTCGTGAGATATATTTTTGTTTCAGGTAATCGAGGTTTTAAGTGCTGTTTTCGACCCTTTGTCGTTATGTTTGTTAGAGTAGATGCCCAACTAGCCAACTTGTGGCGTGTGGGTTTATAGACTCTTGTATATGACAGTCTTTATATATGATATTCGCATTTATTCATGGCGTTTTTTATCTTCATTATGTTTATATAATGTTAACAATTGTGTTGGATAAAGACCTAGAATGCACCATAGTGTATGTTAGATGTGATAGCGGGTATGACGACTATCATGAAACACATCTAATAGTCAGTGTATTCTGAATTAGTTCCTAGTCAATTGGGCCGTCAAAATGAGGATAAGGCCGCCCGAGCTTGAGACTATTATCTGCAATGCGAAGTACCATGTTTCATTGGTAGGGAACATTGTGATGTTCTGAGCATGCAGATGGATAGTGACCTGGTGATCTATCGAACTACCCTCGTTCGGACTTTCCAAGTGGTTACCATTTGTCAAGTGGATAAGTCCGAGGTCTTGGTTGTACTGATTAGTCCTCACGACTCGAAATGTCATTGGGACTCTACATGATAGGCATCTCACTTTGACTCGTTTGCCGACTCACTTGGGGTCATCAGGCGGCGGGATTGGTGAGATCCCGATGCATGTAGGAGTCGATGCTTCGTTGTCGAGGATTCACCGCTCGCAGACATGCGTGGATATCCTATGCTATCTGAGGGGATAATAGTGTTTAAATCTCTGGCCAGAGTACTAGAAGTGTTTTTGGTAAATGGGTTTACCTAGTTACACTCGTGATGTCACTATTCGATCTCCAAGATGTATGCATAGCTATCGGATCTATAGCGACTCTCGATTTACCAATGGTCGTTGATCTGATCGGGATATATGGATTGAAAGGACCATACTGTACGCTAACCACGACCAACTGGTTCTTGCAGACACTATCAGTGATACCTAGGGGATCATGGGGTGATGTTGCTAGACGCTCTTATCATGATCCGATGGGCAAGTCCGGAATTGTGATTCCGGAGCCACAATGGTTGTGGGCCCACGGCTAGCTGTATCCCTGAAACATTGAGAGTCACACAAGTACTGGATTCGAGATTCCCGCACGGAAACTGAGCTCAATGTGTTGAGCACCTGAGGAGGATTTTAGGGAGTGCGACTTCCTAAAAGTCAACAGGGGTCAAATCGTGATTTCCAACTGTTGAGGGGCAAAACCGTCATTTTGCAATTTAGGGTTGGGTGATCTGAAAAATTGTTTTTCATATCATAACATTCAGTTTTGGAAGCTGAGTTGATCGGTCTGATCTGATCGGCGATCGGAGTTACGATGAAGTCGCAGAGATGGAATCGTCATTTGGACCCGGGCCCGTTGGGCCGGTCCAAGTCCATTGCTAGTCTATTTAATTAGACTTAAGGCTTAATTGGTCACAACTTACGAGTAATTCAGATTACACAACCCTAACCCTAAAGTTTCGGCCGCCCTTCTTCCTCTCCTCCCACTCCGCCGCCGCCGCCGCCGCTTGCCGCCGTCGGCCGCCGCCCGCCGTTGATTGATCGGACTTGCTCCGATCAGTTCTTCGAGGAGAATCCGTCCGCGTTGATCATTGAATGTTTCCCGGCCTAATTTTATTCTTCCGCTGCCTCGCTGGGAGACGGGATCCGGATCCGCCACAGTTCCCCAACAGTGATATCAGAGCTAAGGCTCAGATCCTTCAATACAATTCTGCCATATTGCATCTGAATCTCGAATTTTGAATCGATTGAAACAAAAAAAATCTGAAATTGGCCGCCGGCTGCCGCCGTGCGCGGCGGCCACACCCGTGCGCAATTGTCCGCGCGCGGCCACGCGATGATCGCGCCTCAGGCCGTGCAGCTTTGTGCAATTGTTGCGCTATGGCTGGCCGCTGGATTGCCCACGATTGCGCCACTGGTTGTCGCATGCTGGCCAAACTGGTGGGCACCGTTTTGTGCAATGGAGGCAGAGAGGTGGCCGACCCATTGGCTGCTCTTCCGCGCAATTGTTGCGCTGCTGGTGGCCGATGAATGTGCCATGTTCGACGCATGGTGGTGCGCTGCTTGAGGAAGGTTGTGCGCAGCTAGGCCGCGCAACACGCAGCCAGCGTGCAGCCGAGTGCCGCACGCGAAATATGGGCGGCGGCCGCCGTCCGACGATCTCTGGCAGATTATTGCGACGGCTGAATTTTGCTTCTAGGTTTAGTTCGGGTCTGTCCCGGGCAGCCCATGAAGTTTTCAGGCCGATATTCGATGTCGGGCCGATTTTGATCAATTTTGAAATTTTGAGATTTTTGGGCCTAAAATTGTTTTAAGCCCAATATGATGCAAGTAAAATTGCAAAATACGATTTTGATTGTAAAATATGATTTTATAGCTAAATATGATTTTGTTGATTAAAATTTGATTTTATCGACGAAATACGATTTTATCATAAAATCGCTTTATGATTAAAATATGATTTTGTGATAAATAATTTGATTATTTAATTTATGCATATTAATTAGATTGATTGCATGATTGGGATGATCGAGAGCCATGCCCAATGTGTTAGGTGTATGCTTTAGGTTTTATGATTTCGGTTGTATTAATATTGTTGATTATCATTTTATAAAATTGGGTCTGTTTGTGGCCCGTTCCCACCCCATAAAATGTATCTTATTTGTCATGAAAATTTATTGTAAATTACTAGACTTAGTGGGAGGACTTTTGAAGATGGTGGGCCCCATGACGATCAAAGATATTGAAGACCGAAGATCTGTAAAACGGGAAGCAAATGTAATAGGATTGCATTGCATATTGCATATCACCTAGGATTGGACCCAGGTCCGTGATTGGCAACCACGGACCGCATAGCTCTCGAGATCGATCATCCCAATGTTTATATATGTGATATATAGTTAGTTGAATCCGCATGTTTTAAATATGATTTAAAATATATTGCATGAGACCAAATTTTCAAAAATAAAATCTCTCGTTTTAAATACGATTTAAAACTAATATCAAGATAAAAGTTTATTCGATAAACCAAAGGGGATTTAAATTTGTTTAAATTTCCCTACCTTCCATCAACAATGGGTGTACGCCGATGCTACCCGTATACATGGTCCGGCTCATATTATTGAGGGGGTCATGTATGCCGGAAAGCTGTCCACGCCATTGACACTGGTTGTGAGTTCGGTTGGAACTCCCTTTAACGTTGGCTCATATTATTGGGGACGTTAAGGGGACCGTCCTTCACGACTCAACATTGATGGGTCATCTTGACACGTGATAGTAAACGGTGTCATATTATTGGGCCCTTACTGGACGTGAGGTGAATACATGGAGGTTGCACCGGTTGCAATCGGAAACTACCTTTTGGGGGTCATGGATGGCTGATATTATTCGGGTCCATGATCGCTTGATAGGGCTCCGTGTACCCACTAAAGAAACTTGCTTTCTCGATTTCATTAGAGGGTGGTGAAATCGTTAAAATAGTGGGAGGGTAATTCATAAAACTTAACGACCTTGTTTTATGTCTTAGCGATTATTTTATATAGTTAGTGATGATTGTCTGTTTTCTTTCAGTATTACTGCTTATACAATGTCTTCGTTCAAAAACCCACTCGCTGCTATACTGGATAGCAACAAGTTCACCGGTCTGAACTACCAAGACTGGCTCCGCAACCTCAACCTTGTGTTGACTTCGGAGAAACTTCTTTATACGATAGAGAAGTGCCCTCCGAAGGAAGCCCCTGCCAATATCAGCCCTGAGGAGATGGTTACGCTTAAACAATGGAGGGACGACGAGGTTAAAGCTCGATGCTATGTGATGGCGTCGATGTCCAATGAAATGCAACGGCGCTTTGAGAAGACAAAGTATGCTGCTGACATACTTTTTCATCTCAAAGAACTGTACGGGGAGAACTCTCGACATGAGAGGTTTACGGCTGTCAAGGAGCTTATGACGAGCCGCATGCGCGATGGGACTTCGGTCCGCGAGCATGGGGTTCGTATGATTGGGCTCGTTGAAAAGCTATCGGGCCTTGATATCACACTTCCACACGAGCTGTCTGTGGATGTACTTCTCCTCTCACTACCCGCTGCATTTGACCCCTTTGTGGTCAACTTCAACATGAACAAGCTGGAAGCCACCCTTGAAGAGATGGTTAACATGCTTGTAGTGTTTGAAGGAACCATAAAGAAGGACAAGCCCGTCCTCCTCATGGGCTCTTCTTCCTCTGCGAAGAAGGGGCCCAGACGCAAGGGAAAGAAGCGTTCTGCCCCTGCGAAGGAGGAAAAGCCCACCAAGAAGCCAAAGGCAAAGGCTTCCAAGCCAAACAAGACTGAGGATGTTTGCCACCACTACCACAAGCCTGGGCATTGGAGGAGGAACTGCAAGGAGTACCTCGAGCAGTTGCGAACTGAGAAAGGTATGTTCTATATTGAAATAAATATGTCTCTTTTTAGTTCGACTTCTTGGGTACTTGATACCGGATGTGGATCTCATATCTGCAATGATTTGCAGGTGATGACAAGAAGCCGAAGTCTTAGAGAGGGTGAGACCCACTTGAGGCTTGGAAATGGAGCAAGAGTTGCTGCAGTAGCTATAGGAGATGTCTACTTATTTCTATCTTTTGTTATTACGAAACGTTTTGTTCGTTCCCGAATTAATAAAGAACATTATTTCTGTTTCTATGCTTGATAGTGATGGATATTCTTGTATGTTTGCTAATTCAATTTGCAATATTTACAAGAATGAATGTTTAATTGGAATGGAGCAAGAGTTGCTGCAGTAGCTATAGGAGATGTCTACTTATTTCTATCTTTTGTTATTACGAAACGTTTTGTTCGTTCCCGAATTAATAAAGAACATTATTTCTGTTTCTATGCTTGATAGTGATGGATATTCTTGTATGTTTGCTAATTCAATTTGCAATATTTACAAGAATGAATGTTTGATTGGTATTGGGGAACGCGAAAACGATTTATACACCTTAAAATTAAAAGACGTTCCAACTCGCGATGTCGAAGCACATACAACAACGATTAAA
>KV016314.1:17118-44619 GCA_001598015.1 Dorcoceras hygrometricum
GGGCCGGTATGCGATGCCGAGCCCGGTTTTGATCGATTTTGAACTTTTAAGTTTTTGGGTCTAAAATTGCTTTAATCCTAATTTGATACAATTAAAATTAGTAAAATGTGATTTTAATTATGAAATATGATTTTGTAATAAAATATGATTTTGTTTTATCGGCAAAATACGATTTTATTATAAAATACGATTTCGTTATTAGAATATGATTTTACGATAAATAATTAGATTATTTAATTATGCATGTTAATTAGATTAATTGCATGATTGGGGTGATCGAGAGCCGTGCCCAATGTGTTAGGTGTATGCAATAGGTTTTATTTGATTTCGGTTTTAATATTATTGATTATCATTTAAAGTGGGCCTGTTTGTGGCCCGTTCCCACCCCTTGATAAATGTATCCCTTTATCTGTCATAGCAATTTTTAAATGTAAATTACTAGAGTTAGTGGGAGCACATCCGAAGATGGTGGAGATGACGATCAAGATATTGAAGACCGAAGATCTGTAAAACCGGAAAGCATTGTAATAGGATTGCATTGCATATTGCATTACCCCTAGGATTGGACCCAGGTCTGTGGCTGGCAACCACGGACCGCATAGCTCTCGCGATCGATCATCCAAATGTTTACTTTATATATGTTGATATATAGTTTAATTGAATCCGCATGTTTGCATGTTTTAAATTAGATTTAAATATGCATGAGACCAAAATGTTTTTCAAAATAAAATCCCTCGTTTTAAATTTGATTTAAAACTTATATCAAGATAAAAGTTTATTCGATAAACTAAAGGGTATTTAAAATTGTTTAAATTAACCCTACCTTCCATCAACAATGGGTGTACGTCGATGCTACCCGTATACATGGCCCGGCTCATATTATTGAGGGGGTCATGTATGCCGGAAAGCTGTCCACGCCATTGACAATTGTTGTGAGTTCGGTTGGAACTCCCTTTAACATTGGCTCATATTATTGGGGACGTTAAGGGGACCGTCCTTCACGACTCAACATTGATGGGTCATCTTGACACGTGATAGTAAACGGCGTCATATTATTGGGCCCTTACTGGACGTGAGGTGAATACATGGGGGTTGCAATCGGAAACTACCTTTTGGGGGTCATGGATGGCTGATATTATTTTGGTCCCTGGTCGCTTGATTGGGCTCCGTGTACCCACTAAAGAAACCTGTTTTCTCGATTTCATTAGAGGGTGGTGAAATCGTTAAAATAGTGGGAGGGTAATTCATAAAACTAAATGACCATGTTTTATGTCTTAGCTTATATCTTTATATAGTCAGCAATGCATGCTAACCAAGTTTGGACTCTCGTTGACCCTCCCGAAGGAATCGTTCCTATTGGGTGCGAATGGGTGTACAAGAGGAAACTTGGGCCTGATGGTAAGGTAATGACCTACAAGGCACGACTGGTCGCAAAAGGTTACACTCAAAGTTAAGGTGTTGACTATGATGAAACCTTTTCACCAGTCGCAATGTTCAAGTCAATTAGAATCTTATTAGCCATAGCCGCATGGTACGACTATGAGATATGGCAAATGGATGTGAAAACTGCGTTCCTTAATGGAAACATTAAGGAAGAGATCTATATGACGCAGCCTGAGGGTTTCACATCTGTTGGAAGCGAGCATAAGGTATGCAAGCTTCAGAGATCGATCTACGGTCTCAAACAAGCATCGATGACATTCCTGAGATTCGATGAAACAATTAAGGAATTTGGTTTCATCAAGAATCCCGAGGAGCCATGTGTATATAAGAAGGTAGTTAAAAGCGCTGTGACATTCCTAGTACTTTACGTTGATAACATTCTACTCACTGGGAATGATGTAGGAATGCTGCAGTCAACTAAAGTCTGGTTGTCTAGTAGATTTTCGATAAAGGACATGGGTGAAGCATCCTATATTCTTGGAATACAGATCTATCGGGATAGATCGAAACGGATGCTCGGACTCACCCAGGCCACCTACATCGATACCATACTTAAGAGGTTCTCTATGGAAGAGTCCAAGAGAGGACACGTACCTATGTGCCACGGGGTCACTCTATCTAAGTCTATGTGTCCGAAGACTGATGAGGAGATAGAGATTATGACACATGTGCCATATGCCTCGGCAATAGGTAATATTATGTATGGCATGATCTCCACTAGATCGGATGTCGCATATGCTCTGAGTGTCACGAGCCGCTACCAGGCCAACCTCGGCCAATTAGCATTGGAAGGCTGTGAAGGATATTCTTAAATACTTACGAAGGACTAAGAATATGTTCATGGTCTACGGGGGTGGTGAACTGAAACTGGAAGGCTACACTGATTCTAGCTTCCAGTGTGACGTGGATGATTCAAAGTCAACCTCTGGATTTGATTCATGCTCAATGGTGGTGCTGTCTCTTGGAAGAGTTCCAAGCAAGACACCATTGCGGATGCAACCACTGAGGCTGAGTACATCGCAGCATCAGCTGCTGCTAAGGAGGCGGTTTGGATAAGGAATTTCGTCCAAGAGTTGGGCGTCATTCCTATTGGAGTTGGTCCAGTCCCGGTGTACTGCGACAACACGGGTGCCGTTGCGCAAGCAAAGGAGCCTAGGTCTCACCAAAGATCCAAACATATACTGAGGAAATACCACATAATCCGGGATATTGTGGCTAGAGGTGACATAGCAGTTGAGAGAGTCACCTCTGCGGACAACGTTGCTGATCCACATACAAAGCCCTTGCCAGGACCGTTGTTTGAAAAACATCGCGAAACAATGGGACTGCGTCTGATGAGTAGTTGGCTTTAGGGCATGTGGGAGATTGTTAGAGTAGATGTCCAACTAGCCAACTTGTGGCGTGTGGGTTTATAGACTCTTGTATTTGACAGTCTTTATATATGATATTCGCATTTATTCATGGCGTTCTTTATCTTCATTATGTTTATATAATGTTAACAATTGTGTTGGATAAAGACCTAGAATGCACCATAGTGTATGTTAGATGTGATAGCGGGTATGACGGCTATCATGAAACACATCTAATAGTCACTGTGTATTCTGAATTAGTTCCTAGTTGATTGGGCCGTCAAAATGAGGATAAGGCCGCCCGAGCTTGAGACTAGTATCTGCGATGCGAAGTACCATGTTTCATTGGTAGGGAACATTGTGATGTTATAAGCATGCAGATGGATAGTGACCTGGAGATCTATCGAACTACCCTCGTTCGGACTTTTCAAGTGGTTACCATTTGTCGAGTGGATAAGTCCGAGGTCTTGGTTGTACTGATTAGTCCTCACGACTCGAAATGTTATTGGGACTCTACATGATAGGCGTCTCACTTTGACTCGTTTGCCGACTCACTTGGGGTCATCAGGCGGTGGGATTGGGTGAGATCCCGATGCATGTAGGAGTCGATGCTTCGTTGTCGAGGATTCACCGCTCGCAGACATGCGTGGATATCCTATGCTATCTGAGGGGATAATAGTGTTTAAATCTCTGGCCAGAGTACTAGAAGTGTTTTAGGTAAATGGGTTTACCTAGTTACACTCACGATGTCACTATTCGATCTCCAAGATGTATGCATAGCTATCGGATCTATAGCGACTCTCGATTTACCAATGGTCGTTGATCTGATCGGGATATATGGATTGAAAGGACCGTACTGTACGCTAACCACGACCAACTGGTTCTTGCAGGCACTATCAGTGATACCTAGGGGATCATGGGGCGATGTTGCTAGACGCTCTTACCATGATCCGATGGGTAAGTCCGGAATTGTGATTCCGGAGCCACAATGGTTGTGGGCCCACGGATAGCTGTATCCCTGAACCATTGAGGGTCACACAAGTACTGGATTCAAGATTCCCGCACGGAAACTGAGCTCAATGTGTTGAGCACCTGAGGAGGATTTTAGGGAGTGCGACTTCCTAAAAGTCAACAGGGGTCATATCGTGATTTCCCGTTGTTGAGGGGCAAAACCGTCATTTTGCAATTTAGGGTTGGGTGATCTGAAAAATTGTTTTTCATATCATAACATTTAGTTTTGGAAACTGAGTCGATCGGTCCGATCTGATCGGCGATCGGAGTTACGATGAAGTCGCAGCGATGGATATCGTCATTTGGACCCGGGCCCGTGGGCCGGTCCAAGTCCATTGCTAGTCTATTTAATTAGACTTAAGGCTTAATTGGTCACAACTTATGAAGTAATTCAGATTACACAACCCTAACCCTAAAGTTTCGGCCTCCCTTCTTCCTCTCCTCCCACTCCGCCGCCGTCGCCGCCGCCGCCGCATGCCGCCGTCGGCCGCCGCCCGCCGTTGATTGATCGGACTTTCTCCGATCAGTTCTTCAAGGAGAATCCATCCGTGCTGATCTCGTCAGGCCTTCTAGTGCAGGCTGACGAAGTAGTCTCCCTTCCGGTCGTGGACCTGATTGACGAATCTACAGCCGCCTACCGTGAAGAACCGGTCTTCTTGTAATTCCGGTTGGAGCCAGGTTCAAGTCGCCGAATCCATCCGTGCTGATCTCGTCAGGCCTTCTAGTGCAGGCTGACGAAGTAGTCTCCCTTCCGGTCGTGGACCTGATTGACGAATCTACAGCCGCCTACCGTGAAGAACCGGTCTTCTTGTAATTCCGGTTGGAGCCAGGTTCAAGTCGCCAGCAAGGTAACTGACTAAACGCCCTATGAATGGTTCATAGTTTGCAGTATATTTTAATTGTATTTAACGTTTCCCGGCCTAATTTTATTCTTCCGCTGCCTCGCTGGGAGACGGGATCCGGATCCGCCACAGTTCCCCAACAATGTTTTGAGCTGGGTTTTGAATTATGAGGTTGAGTATAGAAAGGCAGAATTTTGAAGCTTCGGCCATGATATTTGAGATTGAGCTCGAGCTGATGTCTTAGATGTTGTACAGATTTGTAACTGTCTTATGGTTTTTGTTGTGAGTTGTTGGTCTGATCTGTTGGCCGAGAGCTGGAGGGACAGTGTGCATGTAATCTGTTTCAGCGTGAACTTTGAGTTGAGGTATTTGGTAAGATCTGAACAAGGTACAAATTGAGCTTGTGATTACATCTTTGAGATAGGCATGTAAATTTACCCGTGTGTGCTGATGTTAATCCGCAGCTGTGTGCTGAGTTGCCAAGCTGATTTTCTTGTTTATATGAGCTGTGGCGTGTGCAGATTTGCCGAGCTGATTTCTGTGATAGGATCAAGAATCAAGCAGCAGATCGCGATCTTCATGCTGGAACAGATCGCACACGATCTAAATGATGAAAAACTAACTCTGCGTGAGCTGTAACAGCTCCAGCTCTTGAAATCTATGAGCACCGAGAAGTATATCATATCTGGTATAAACATGCGATGCACTAAAAATTGAAAGCTATTGGTTTTAAATATGCGATGCAAGTATGAATGTAGAAAGTTGTAAAGAAAACCATAAAGAACTCATCTGTTTGTTTATGGAAGTTCGAAGCTGAATCTCCTACCTCTCCCCTTCTTCCAAAGTGTAAGGTTTTCACTAGAAGACTTTGATTATTACAGCTTCTCTAATAACCCAATCCAACAGCCCACAAGCTGCTTTGATTATTACAGCTTCTCTAATAACCCGATCCAACAGCCCACAAGCTGCGAGAACTCCTAGAACTCCATGCTTCACACCAGCCCACAAGAAGTGTGAGCTGCAACAACTATGAACATGTTTAATGTCTCCATTCAAAGACTACAATGATTCTGTTTCTCACATTCACTCTACTCTGTTTCGCTCATCTCTCAATATGTGAGTGAATGTGTGTGTGTGAGATTTACAGTGTAAGCTCACTCTCTCTCAAATATTTTCTCACACGCTGTGGAAGTGCTTCTTCAAAGCTGATATCTTCATCCTCTTCCGAAGTTGTGCAGTCGACTATAATGATTCTACCTTTGAGCTCTCGGTTGTGCACCAGTTCACACCTGGTCACAGCTCTCAGCCTGTACACCAGCTGCCACCTGTGTATACCAGCCGTTGTTGCACATGTTCTCTCTCTTTTCTGTGTTTCGTGCACATATGTCACTATGTGCATGCTTGTCTTCTTCGTTTGAATCTTCTGTGTATATGTAGCTTGTGATGAATTATTACCTTTGGAGAGATCCTTTATTTTGTGCCTCTCAATCTGATCTTCAGCCATGACATAAGGTCTTTCCTCTTCTGGCTTTCAACGGCTCTTTCTTCATTTGGCAATATTCTACTTTTAGCTCGAAAAAAATATATTTTTGTCCTCGATTGTTTTGTTCATTGCTGGTATGGTTTGTTTAACTTTGTTTGACCAGCTCTGGTCTGATCTGCTACGTTGTTCCTCTGAGCTAGTCCCTGAGCTGATCCTCTATGAAGCTCCCTCTAAGCTGTTCTTGATTTAATCTGCTTCGTACTACTTTGTTCTGCTCTAATCTGCTTCGTACAACTCTGAGTTGATTCGTTCTGTACTGTACAGCTCTGATCTGCTTCGACCTTTTTTGTACAGCTATGAGCTGCTTTGTTCTTCTCTTTATAACTCAAAGATGTTTGAGTTGTTCTGCTGCGATCTACACTGTGCTGCACCAGTTTAGACCTCTGAGCTGATCGATGCTCTCTGCTGATTTGCTTCTCTAAGCTTCTCTTGATCATCATCTGCTCTAATCTGCTCTAAGCTTATTCTTTTCTATGTGAGAAGATCTGATATGAAGCCTGCTCTGATCTGATCTGCCTGTTCTGTTCTTCTCTCAACTGATAAGCTGGTCACTCAGTGCTGCTCTGTTCTGATATACTCTAAGCTGATCTGTTCTAATCTATCTGAGCTAATCTGATCTGTTCGCTCTGAACTTCTCTGCTTACACTTTTCATCTGAGCTAGTCGTTTCTCTCTACGTGTAACGACCAGAAATCCTAATTACGTTATTGAGTGCATGACTAGGGGGAAATCTTTATGTTAGCATGATTTCATGTCATTTATGTGATTATATGATGATTTTATGTCTTACTTTGTGCATGTCATTTTACGGTACTGTTTCAGTTCCGGTAAGCGGGGACGAGACCGGAGACGACCAAATTGAAAATATTTTAAATTTTTTAGCCCTTAGACATATTTTAAAGTAAAATTTATTATTTTATGCACCATTTACAAAAAAATGATGTTTTATGCATAGTTATCGAGGGGGACTCGTTTTTCGCCTATACGGGCTATTTTATGAATTTTACCACACTTTTAAATTTGAGAGACCTTATATTATGAAAATTAGAGGTTTGAATCTGCACTTTAAGTATTTTTAAGCATTTTAATTAGAGGAGGGTTAGTTTTGGGATTAAGCCTTTTATTTTTAATTAAAACAAGTTGGAGGGGTCTCTTTGTACACTTCTCATTCACTCACCTCCCCCTAATTCGAAATTTAACCTATCCCTCACCTCCATCAGCTGACTTCAGCCCTTCCTCCCCCATAGGTGGTCGAAATTTTAGATCTTGGGTTGGAACTCAAAGGTGTTTGGTCTAATCCATTGTCCTCCGCTCCGGTAACGCTTATCTCTACTCCCTTCTTCGATCAAGGTATGTTGTATTCTTATTTTCTCACCATCTAGATCATAATATACTGTTTTATAAAGGTTTTGCATGCCTTTTATGTGAATGTTTCGGATCCTGACATCTATGGCCATGTTCATGCATTATCACATGTTACACATCTCACGGTTTTGATTGTTTTTGTGCATGGCTTCGGTTAGGGGCTGCTCTTGGGGCTGGGGCTCGTGTTTAGACAGTCCATAGGGACCCTTGGCAGGTCAGTAGGTGGCCCTTGATGGCGAGCCATCGGTTGGAAACAAGGGCCAACCAAAGGTGGCGCACCATGTTGGCGTCGTGCGCATGCAGCACGGGCTGCTCTTGGGGCTGGGGCTCGTGTTTAGACAGTCCATAGGGACCCTTGGCAGGTCAGTAGGTGGCCCTTGATGGCGAGCCATCGGTTGGAAACAAGGGCCAACCAAAGGTGGCGCACCATGTTGGCGTCGTGCGCATGCAGCACGGTTCTAGCCTCCGTTCTCCCATCATGGACCTTGGTTGGGACCGTTGCTGGGTCCGTTGGCACCGGATGGACCTGGGGGTGGTCCATTCGGTAGGGCTCTGGCCAAGGCGGGCGGAGCAGGGAGGTTGGACGGCGGATGTAGCAAGTGTCGTGTGTAGGGGGCGGCGGCTAGGGTGTTTAGGTGATGGGTTTGGGCCGGTTCGGTTGGGCAGATGGGTCGGTTCAATCGAGCGGGGTCGAGTTGGTCAAGTGTCGAGTCAAATATTTTAAGTCCGGTCCGAGTTATTTTATTTATGGGCCGGGTGATTTTATTTTAAAGTCCAAGTCATTTTATCGAGTCGAGTCAAACATTTTTAAACCAAAATTATTCTTGGTCAAAATGATTTTTGGGGCAATGATTCTAAGTCAAAAGTTATTTTAAATTGTTAAATTTTTAAGTAATTTGGATTTTAAGTCAAATTGTTAGATTTTGGGCCGTTATTTTAAATGAGTTTTAAGCCTGTTTTGACGGTGTTGGGCCGAGTCTTTCAAATTATTTTAAATGGGTGATCCCTTGTTTTTGGGCCAAGTTTGAGTTGGGCTTAGAATTATTTTAAGTTTAGTTGAGGCTTTGGGCTTAGAGTTAGTAGGCCAGACGCTTGAACCAGTCCTTGACCGGGCCGAGAAAATGTATAGGCCCATGAATATATATTTAATTATATACGTAGTATGTTATGTATTTGAGTATGAAATGTTTAAAAGAAATTAAATATATATTGATGGGCCAAGCTTTTTTTTAAATTTGCATGATTTTTAGGAAATGCAGGCATCATGAAAGTTTGTGAAATGTTAAGGCATGAAGGAAAAATATTTTGAGGGATTGAAGTGATGTGGGGCAAAATTTAATGATGGGAGTTAGCCGGGTATCCGGGCCCGGGGATCTCCTGTTTTAATGTATGAGCTTACGGATCCATGTGTGACATCATGGTGAAGTGGCAGCACAGAGGTGTGACATGTAGGGATCCCGAGGTAAAGTCGGGTGAACCACACCGCCGTGTATGTTGGTTTATAGATTGATTAATCGATTATGGCTCACACTTCATGGATATGACTCGCATGTTCTTTTAAGTTATGTTATGCTTATGCCATGCCTTAATATATATATGTTATACGATGAGGTTATGTATGATTGCATTATGATTCAATGTTTTAAGATCTTTCACGCACGCATGTCATGAAATTATGTTCCTATACGTATGTTCTTGCATATGGTTTTATTATATGTACTTTGTTACTATCGGATAGAGCATGCTGGGCCTTTAGGCTCACTAGGTTTAAATGGTGCAGGTGAGCATGATGCTGATTTTATTCCGACCGGCGGTGAGGACCTCTGATGCTCCGCTGCGGCTGTTACCCCGTGACCACTCAGTTATTTTATGCCATTGCTTTTAAACATGTTCAGTTTTCTGCAACAGTTTTAAATACTCTGATTTTTATGTTAGCTTGTGCGATGTGGATTGGGGATACTTTGCAGTTAGTTTTAAACGGATGTTGAGATGATATTTTTAAATGCTTTAAGTTATGGTTTTTATTTATAGCTTTTATTAAATGTTTATTCCACATCTGCCTTTCAAAAAAAAAAATTTTAGAGGTTTAGCACGTTTCAACATGGTATCAGAGCGGTGGTTCTGGTGGGGTACTAGCCTGCTGCGTGGAGCTCGAAAGTCGCACTTCCAGTCTGTGAGTTTAGGATTTTATGATTTATGTTTATGTTTGCATGCTGCATGTTTATCTTTGCCTTAGTTTTACCTTAGATTTTAAGGGTGAGACGCCTAGTCATGCACTTAAATTTACGCAAAGGGGTTTTGTTTGCCAGTAGGCCTCCCCGACGTTTTAGAGAGCAGCAGCAGGATGACGACATGCCTCCTCCTCCTCCTCCACCACCCCAGATGACGCCGTTTGAGATGACTAACGTGGAGATGTTAGCCGGGATTACCAGATTACTGGAGAGACAGTCGTAGCGACCCGGAAAGTCGCACGAGGAGGACGTCGCAGAGAGGTTCCACAAGCAGGGACCTAAGGAATTTTCTGGCACCAGACTTATCTTTTGAGGAGCGACCAGCTCAGATCTTAGCACGAGAGGAGCGCAGGCTTAGAGCGTGGAGGATTCCGATGGTCAAGGTCCGGTGGCAGAATCACTCGGCAGATGAGGCTACCTGGGAGACCGAGACCGACATGCAGACGCGCTATCCAGAGCTTTTCGGTACGTAACTTAATTTCGGGGAAGAAATTTCTTTAAGGGGGGAGAGTTGTAACGCCCAAAAATCCTAATTACGTTATTGAGTGCATGACTAGGGGGAAAACTTTATGTTAGCATGATTTCATGTCATTTATGTGATTATATGATGATTTTATGCCTTACTTTGTGCATGTCATTTTATGGTACTGTTTGAGTTCCGGTAAGCGGGGACGTGACCGGAGATGACCAAATTGAAAATATTTTAAATATTTTAGCCCTTAGACATATTTTAAAGCAAAATTTATTATTTTATGCACCATTTCCAAAAAAATGAGGTTTTATGCACAGTTATCGAGGGGAACCCTTTTTTCGCCTATACGGGCTATTTTTATGAATTTTACCACACTTTTAAATTTGAGAGACCTTATATTACGAAAATTAGAGGCTTGAAGTCTGCACTTTAAGTATTTTTAAGCATTTTAATTAGAGGAGGGTTAGTTTTGGGATTAAGCCTTTTATTTTTAATTAAAACAAGTTGGAGGGGTCTCTTTGTACACTTCTCATTCACTCACCTCCCCCTAATTCGAAATTTAACCTATCCCTCACCTCCATCGGCCGACTTCAGCCCTTCCTCCCCCATAGGTGGTCGAAATTTTCAGATCTTGGGTTGGAACTCAAAGGTGTTTGGTCTAATCCATTGTCCTCCACTCCGGTAACGCGTATCTCTACTCCCTTCTTCGATCAAGGCATGTTGTATTCTTCTTTTCTCATCATCTAGATCATAATATACTGTTTTATAAAGGTTTTGCATGACTTTTATGTGAATGTTTCGGATCCTGACATCTATGGCCATGTTCATGCATTATCACATGTTACATCTCACGGTTTTGATTGTTTTTGTGCATGGCTTCGGTTAGGGGCTGCTCTTGGGGGCTGGGGCTCGTGTTTAGACAGTCCATAGGGACCCTTGGCAGGTCAGTAGGTGGCCCTTGATGGAGAGCCATCGGTTGGAAACAAGGTACAACCAAAGGTGGCGCACCATGTTGGCGCCGTGCGCATGCAGCGCGGTTCCAGCCTCCGTTCTCCCATCGTGGACCTTGGTTGGGACCGTTGCTGGGTCCGTTGGCACCGGATGGACCTGGGGGTGGTCCAGTCGGTAGGGCTCCGGCCAAGGCGGCCGGAGCAGGGAGGTCGGACGGCGCATGTAGCAAGTGTCGTGTGTAGGGGGGGCGGCGGCGGCTAGGGTGTTTGGGTGATGGGCTTGGGCCGGTTCGGTTGGGTCGATGGGTCGGTTCAATCTGGCGGGGTCGAGTTGGTCAAGTGTTGAGTCAAATATTTTATGTCCGGTCCGACTTATTTTAATTATGGGCCGGGTGATTTTATTTTAAAGTCCAAGTCATTTGATCGAGTCGAGTCAAATATTTTTAAGCCAAATTATTCTTGGTCAAAATGATTTTTGGGGAAATGATTTTAAGTCAAAAGTTATTTTAAATTGTTAACTTTTTAAATAATTTGAATTTTAAGTCAAATTATTAGATTTTGGTCCGTTATTTTAAATGAGTTTTAAGCCTGTTTTGACGGTGTTGGGCCGAGTCTTTCAAATGATTTTAAAGTGGTGATCCCTTGTTTTTGGGCCATGTTTGAGTTGGGCTTAGTATTATTTTAAGTTTAGTTGAGGCTTTGGGATTAGAGTTAGTGGGCCAGTCGCTTGAACCAGTCCTTGACCGGGCCGAGAAAATGTATAGGCCCATGAATATATGTTTAATTATACACGTAGTATGTTATGTATTTGAGTATGAAATGTTTAAAGGAAATTAAATATATATTGATGGGCCAAGCTTTTTTTTAAATTTGCATGATTTTTAGGAAATGCATGCATCATGAAAGTTTGTGAAATGTTAAGGCATGAAGGAAAAATATTTTGAGGGATTGAAGTGATGTGGGGCAAAATTTAATGATGGAAGTTAGCCGGGTATCCGGGCCTGGGGATCCCCTGTTTTAATGTATGAGCTTACGGATCCATGTGTGACATCATGGTGAAGTGGCAGCACAGAGGTGTGACATATAGGGATCCCGAGGTAAGATCGGGTGAACCACACCGTCGCGTACGTTGGTTTATAGATTGATCAATCGATTATGGCTCACACTTCATGGATATGACTCGCGTGTCCTTTTAAGTTATGTTTGCTTATGCCATGCCATAATATATATATGTTATACGATGTGGTTATGTATGACTGCATTATGATTCAATATTTTAAGATCTTTCACGCACGCATGTCATGAAATTATGTTCCAATACGTATGTGTCTGCATGTGGTTTTATTATATGCACTTTGTTACTATCGGATAGAGCATGCTGGGCCATTAGGCTCACTAGGTTTAAATGGTGCAGGTGAGCATGATGCTGATTTTATTCCGACCGGCGGTGAGGACCTCTGATGCTCCACTGCGGCTGTTACCCCGTGAACACTCAGTTATTTTATGCCATTGCTTTTAAACATGTTCAGTTTTCCGCAACAGTTTTAAATACTGATTTTTTATGTTAGCTTGTGCGATGTGGATTGGGAATACTTTGCAGTTAGTTTTAAACGGATGTTGAGATGATATTTTTAAATGCTTTAAGTTATGGTTTTTATTTATAGCTTTTATTAAATGTTTATTCCACATCTGCCTTTCAAAAAAAAATTTTTTTAGAGGTTTAGCACGTTTCACTACGCTTCTAATCTGAACTGAGCTGATTCTATTATGTTCTATCCTGAACTGCTCTAAGCTGATATGTACTGCTTATCTGAGCTTATCTGATCTGTTCTAAGCTCTAAGCTGATCTGAACTGCTCTTGATCTCTGAACCGAATATTGTTCATCTGTTCTGATCTGAACCTGCTCTTCTCTAAGCTGTTCACTCTGAACTGATTCATCTGATCTAATCCGTTGAACTGTAAGATGAACTATGATCTTCACTTGATCTCTGACCTGAACCGCTTGTCTCCTGAGCTGATACCTACTATGAACTAGTTCCTTCTGTGTTGATCTTTGCTCTAAGCTGGATCGGCTTGGATGTCGTCTTCTAGACCAGTTTGGGCGTCCCCTACTGGATCAGCTTGGGCATCTTCTCAAATGAATTTAGTTCGTCACTTACAGCTCGCATCCAATATGCTTCTGCTTGCTTCTTCACCTCGAGCTATCTTCTACATCGTGCTTTTTCAGCTCGCGTCTGATCTGCTTCAGTTTAGACCTGTGCACTCGATTAAATCGTTAGAAACATAACAATAGGTTTTGTGTTTATCAAAATTAAGATCCGATCTATTGCACAGATACAAAAATCTCCCCCTTTTTATTAACACAAAACCTGGAAAATCAGAACGCAAATAGAAACGATTTCAAAATATTTGTCACCCCTTTTGTGGGAATCAAAATGGGTTCGAAATCTTGTCTCCCTTTGAATAATTAAAAACAAACTCCCCCTTAATACAACACGGGATTTTTCAGTTTTCGAAAGGAAAAAAATTTTACAGGGACGACAGTTTGGAGAAATACAGCATGCATAATATGAATTTTAAAAACTGATCATATGCTACTGAAAATAATCATTTATTCTGATTAGAGGAATAATTGAAAATTCAATTTACAGAATCTCTTTCATTTTTCTCCAATTTTAGCATAACCAAACTAAAGATCTTGGCGTCGACACAGATCTCACGTAATCTGTGTCAGCTCGTCTGAACAGATATTTCTGCACTTTAACTTCTCTTGAATTCCATAATTATTACTCCCTATCTTTATAAAATGAGTTTTAAAACGCTTTAAAAACAATTTGTAGCACAGATAGATTCCACCAGATAAAAACAGTTTTGATAAAACTATCAGAGCTGAAAACATTTTTAAAACTTTTAAAAATTTTCAATTTATGATGCTCTTCTAAGAACAACTTGCTCTAATACCAATTGATGGGATCAAAAATCCGGCAGCAGATCATGCGCTCATATCACGCACGATCTGAACGATGAAAACTAACTCTACGTGAGCTGCAATAGCTCCAGATCTTGAAATCTATGAGCATCGATAAGTATATCAGATCTGGTATAAAAACCAAGGCGAAAAAAATCTGATTATACCCTCGAAAAATTGAAAGCTGTTTGTTTTAAATATACGATACAAGTATGAATGTAGAAAGTAGTAAACTAAAAACTGTAAAGAACTCATCTGTTTGTTTATGGAAGTTCGAAGCTGAATCTCCTACATCTTCCCTTCTTCCAAACTGGAAGGATTTCACTAGAAGACTTTGATTATTACAGCTTCTGTAATAACCCGATCCAACAGCCCGCAAGCTGCAAGAACTCCTAGCACTTCACGCTTCACACCAGCCCGCAAGCTGTGTGAGCTGCAACACTATGAACATGTTTAATGTCTCTGATCAAAGACTACAATGATTTTTTTTCACTCTAATCTGTTTCTCTCATATCTCAATATGTGAGTGAATGTGTGTATGTGGGATTTACAGTGTAAGCTCACTCACTCTCAAATGTTTTGTCACAAGCTGGAAAGTGTTTTTTCAAAGTTGATATCTTCATCCTCTTCCCAAGTTGTGTAGTCGACTATAATGATTCTATGTTTGAGCTCTCGGCTGTGCACAGCTCATACTTGGCATAGCTCTCAGCCTGTACACCAGCTGCCACCTGTGTATACCAGCTCTTGACTATTGCACATGTTCTCTCTCTTTTCTGTGTTTCGTGTATATATGTCGATGTGTGCATGCTTGTCTTCTTTGTTTGAATCTCTGTGTATATGTAGCATTTGATAAATTATTAAGATTGGAGAGATCCCTTATTTTGTGCTTGTCAATCTGATCTTCAGCCATGACATAAGGCTCTTTCCTCTTTTGGCTTTCAACGGCTCTTTCCTATTTTGGCGAAATTTGAAGGCTCTTTGAGCTCGGATTTTTTGTCCTCGCTTGTTCTGTTCATTGCTCGTATGATTTGCTTGATTTTGTTTGACCAGCTCTGGCCTGATCTGCTACGTTGTTCCTCTGAGCTAGTCCCTGAGCTGATCATCTACGAAGCTCCCTCTAAGTTGTTCTTGCTTTAATCTGCTTCATACTGCTTTGTTCTGCTCTAATATACTTTGTACTGCTCTGAGCTGTTTCGTTCTTTACTATATAGCTATGATCTGCTTGGACCGTCTTTGTTCAACTCTGAGTTGTTTTGTTCATCTCTGTACAGCTCTGAGCTATTTGAACTTTTCTTCTGAGATCTGCACTGTGATACACCAGTTTAGACCTCTGAGCTGATCGATGCTCTCTGCTGATTTGCTTCTCTAACCTGCTCTTGATCATCATCTACTCTAATTTGCTCTAATCTGATTTTGTTCACTTTGAGCTGGTCTGATATAAAGCCTGCTCTGATCTGAGATGCCTGTTCTGTTTTTCTCTCAACTGATAAGCTGATCACTCCGTGCTTCTCTGTTCTGATATACTCTAATCTGATAAGTTTAATCTATCTGAGCTGATCTGATCTGTTCGCTCTGAACTTCTCTTCTTATACTATTCATCTGAGCTGGTCGTTTCTCTCTGTGCTTCTAATTTGATTTGAGCTGATTCTATTATGTTCTGTCCTGAACTGCTCTAAGATGATCTGAATTGCTTTCTGATCTTATCTGATCTATTCTAATATCTGAGCTGATCTGAACTGCTCTTAATCTATGAACCGAATATTTTTTATCTGTCCTGATCTGAACCTGCTATTCTCCTAGCTGTTCACTCTGAACTGATTCATCTTATCTAATCCGTTGAACTGTAAGCTAAACTCTGATCTGCACTTGATCTCTGAACTGAACCCCTTCTCTCTTGAGCTGACACATGCTCTGAATTGCTTTATGTGCTGATCTTTTCTCTAAGCTGGATCAGCTTGGATGCCGTCTGCTGGACCAGTTTGGGCGTGTTGGCGCAGCGACAGATCCGGATCCCGTTCCCGGGACATAGCGTAAGTTTAAAAATTTGAATGCCCGGGAACGGTCAATACATGAAAATAATATCTAAACATACATAGAATGTTTAGGGAATTTACCTATGGCGACTAGGATCCTGGCTCCGACCAGTCCACGAGGGAAATGGCCCTTCAATGGTTTAACGGCTGTTAACGCGCCCAATTCGGTCCAGGACCGAATTCTCAATTCCTTTGCTGGTTTGCACTAGAAAACCAGCAAAATTCCTGCGGACGGAATCTCCACGTCAAGACGGTCGGAATGAATTCTGGCGGCAACGTCGGCTGCGGGCAACGGCGCGACGGTGACGCGGAAGCGGGAGGAGGAGGCGAGAGAGAGGGGAGGGGAGATGAGGGAGAGAGTTGTCAACATAACTTGGTACATCTAAATGACTCCCTCAAGGCCCCTATTTATAGATTTTTTGTGGGCTTAAACCAGGTTAGTGGGCTCAGGTCAGACCCAGGCCCAGGGAACATTGGTTTCAATTCCATCGTTGCAGCTTCATCATAATTCCGATCGAAGATCAGATCGGACCAATCTTCACAGTTTACAAAACAGAACATTATGATGTGAAACCAATTTTTCGGACCACCTAATCAAAAATAGCAGTTAGACCCTATTAGCTAAAAGGAAAGTCATACTTACCCAGCCAATTTTAGGAAGTCGCACTTCCATCCTTCATCCTACTATACTCAACAAATTGAGTACAATTTCCATACGAGAATTGAGAACTCAATGGTTCAGGATATAGCTAGCCGTGGGATCACAACTCTTTATGACTTCAAAAACACATTTCCAGACTTACCCATCGGATCATGGTAATGCTTCTAGAAACATCGTCCCATGATCCCCTAGGTATCACTGATAGTGCCTGCAAGAACCAGTTGTTTATGGTTAGCGTACAGTACGGTCATTTCAGCTCAAATATCCCGATAGAATCAATGACCATTGGTAAATAGAGAGTCTCTAGAGATTCGATAGCCATGCATACATCGTGGAGATCAAATAGTGACATCGCATGTGCTACTAGGTAAACCCATTTACCTAAAACACATCTAGTACTCTGGCCAGAGATTTGTTATACTATTATCTCCTCAGATAGCATAGGATATCTATGCACAAGGGCGAGATGTGAATCCTCGACAATGAAGCATCGAATCCTTCATGCATCGGGCCTCACCCAATCCCGCCACCTGATGACCCCAACTGAGTTGATAAACAGGTCAAAGTGAGTCACCTATCATGTAGAGTCTCAATGACGTTTCGAGTATTGAGGACTAAACTGTACAACCAAGACCTCGAACTTAATCCACTCGACAAATGATAACCACTTGGAAAGTCCGACAAGGATAGTTAGATAGATCACCAGGTCACTATCCATATGCACGCTCAGAACATCAATATGTTCCCTACCAATGAAACGTGGTACTTTGCATCGCAGATTCTAGTCTCAAGATCGGGCAGCCCTTATCCTTTTTTGGATGGCCTAGAAACTTGTTTATAACACACAGTGACTATTAGATGTGTTTCATGATATCCATCAAATCCACTATCACATCTAACAGATAGTATAGTGCATTCAAGGTCTTTATCCAACAATTTGTAATTATAATAATGAAGATAAATAATGTCGTAATATGCAAATTTCATATATATAGATCGTTTTACACAGAGTCAACAAGAAACCACATGCCACAAGTTGGCTATTTGGGCACCTATTCTAACAATCTCCCACTTGCTCTAAATCCAACTAGTCATGAGACATAGTCCCATTGCTTCGCGATGTTTTTCAAACAATGGTCGTGGCAAGGGATTTGTAAGTGGTTCAGCAATGTTGTTTGGAGAGGGCGACTCTCTCGACTGCTATGTCATCTCTAGCCACAATATCCCGGATTATGTGGTATTTCCTCAGTATGTTTTTGGATCTTTGGTGAGACCTAGGTTTCTTTGCTTGCGCAACGGCACCCGTGTTGTCACAGTACACTGGGACTGGACCAACGCCTTTAGGAATTATGCCCAACTCTTGAAAGAAATTCCTCATACAAACCGTCTCTTTTGCAGCTGCTGATGCTGCGATGTACTCAGCCTCAGTGGTTGAATCTGTGATGGTGTCTTGCTTGGAACTCTTCCAAGAGACAACACAACCATTGAGCATTAATACAAATCCAGAGGTTAACTTCGAGTCATCCACATCACATTGGAAGCTAGAATCAGTGTAGCATTCCAATTTCAGTTCACCACCCCCATAGACCATGAACATATTCTTAGTCCTTTGTAAGTACTTAAGAATATCTTTCACAGCCTTCCAATGAATTTGGTCGGGGTTGGTTTGGTAGCGGCTCGTGACACTCAGAGCATATGTGACATCCTGTCTGGTCGAGATCATACCATACTTAATATTACCTATTTCCGAGGTATATGGCACAAGTGTCATGCTCTCTATCTCCTCATCAGTCTTCGGACACATAGACTTTGATATACTGATCCCGTGGCACATAGGTAGGAGTCCTCTCTTGGACTCTTCCACAGAGAACCTCTTAAGTATTGTATCAACGTAGGTCGCTTGGGTGAGTCCAAGCATCCTTTTCGATCTATTTCTATATATCTGTATTCTCAAAATATAGGATGCTTCACCCATGTCCTTCATCGAGAATTTACTAGACAACCATACTTTAGTTGACTGCAGCATTCCTACATCATTTCCGATGAGTAGAATGTCATCAATATAAAGTACAAGGAATGTCACATCATTCTTAACTACCTTCTTGTACATACATGGATCTCGGGATTCTTGATTAAACCAAATTCTTTAATTGTTCAATGTGTTTTAATACTTTTTCCCAATTGATTTTCTACTTCAGCCTTGAACCTTGAACATTTTAAAGGATTCAGACTTTTTCTTCATTAATTACAAGTACGAGTAATCATCGGTAAAGGTGATTAAGTATGTGTGGTCGGACTTAGTACCAATGCTAAGAGGGCCACACACATCAGTATGGATGAAATCCAATAGGTCTTGAGCACGTTCGGGGTTGCCCTTGAAGGAAATTTTGTCATTTTTCCTTTGAGACAGGACTCACAAGTTGGTAAGGAGTTAATATCAGACATATTAAACATGTCGCTCCTAACCAACTTGTTCATCCTCTTTAAGGAAATATGACCTAGCCTAGCATGCCAAAGTTATGCCGAGTTTAAACTATCGTATTTCCTTTTGATTGTTGTTGTATGTGTTTCCACATCGTGAGTTGGAATTTCTCTCAATTTTAAGTTGTACAGATCGTTTTCGCGTTCCCCAATTCCAATTAAAAATTAATTCTTGTAAATATTACAAATCGAATTAGCAAAATGACAAGAATATCCATCACTATCAAGCATAGAAACGGAAATAATGTTCTTTACTAGTTCAGGAACAAATAAAACATCTTTCAAAAACAGCTTAAAATTTGAATGAAGAAATGATATACATCTCCTATCGTTACAGCCGCAACCCTTGCTCTGTTTCCCAGCCTTAAGTGGGTCTCACCCTCCCTAAGACATCGACTTCTTGTCATTACCTGCAAATCATTGCAGATATGAGATCCACATCCGGTATCAAGTACCCAAGAAGTCGAGTTAAGAGACATATTTATTTCAATATAAAATATACATTTTGTAGTTTGCAGCTGCTCGAGGTAATCCCGACAGTTTCTCCTCCAATACCCAGGCTTGTGGCAATGGTGGCAAACATCCTCAGACTTTTTCGACTTCGGAGCCCTTTCCTTGGGCTTCTTGGTGGGCTTCTCCTCCTTCGCAGTGGCACAACGCTTCTTACCCTTGCGTTTGGGCCCCTTCTTCGTAGATGAAGAAGAGCCCAAAAGGAGAACGGGCTTGTCCTTTTTTATGGTCCCCTCAAATACGACAAGCATGTTTACCAACTCCTCAAGGGTGGCATCCAGCTTGTTCATATTGAAGTTGACCACAAAAACGGGTCGAATGCAGCAGGGAGGGAGATGAGAAGCAAATCCACAGACAGTTCATGTGAAAGCGAAATTTCGAGGCCCACTTGCTTTTCAGTGAGCCGAATCATACAGACCTCATGCTCTCGGACCGAAGTCCCCTCGCGCATGAGGCTCGTCATAAGCTCCTTAACAGTAGTGAACCTCTCCGTCCGATAATTCTCCCATACAGCTCCTTGAGGTGAAGGTGTATGGCAGCAGCATACCCCGTCTCCTCGAATCGCCTATGCAATTCATTGGACATGGAAACCATTATATAGCACCAAGCTTTAAGCTCACGTCCCACCATTTTTCCAATTTTGCCAGCTCCTCAGGACTGGCATTGGCATGGGCCTCCTTTGGAGGGCTCTTCTCTAGCGTGTAGAGAAGCTTCTCCGAAGCCAATACAATCTGAGATTTCGTAGCCAGTCTTGGTAGTTAGTGCCAGTGAACTTGTTGCTATCCAGTATAGGAGCAAGTGGATTTTTAATCGAAGACATAATGGATAGTAGTTTATACTGAAAGAAAAAACAGACATGCATTACAGACTATTCATGAAAAACACTAAGACTTAAAACAATGTCCTTTAGTTTTATGAATTACCCTCCCAAGTGGATTTTTAATCGAAGACATAATGGATAGTAGTTTATACTGAAAGAAAAAACAGACATGCATTACAGACTATTCATGAAAAACACTAAGACTTAAAACAATGTCCTTTAGTTTTATGAATTACCCTCCCACTATTTTAACAATTTCACCACCCTCTAATTAAATCGGGAAAGCCAGTTTCCTTATTGGGTACATAGAGTCCAATTAAGAAATCACAGTCCCGAATAATATCAGTCAACCATGATCCTTAAAAGTTAGAGCCCAATTGCAATAGGTGCAACCTCCATGTATTTACCTCACATCCAGTAAGGGCCCAATAATATGACGCCGACGTCATGGGTTCCATCCAACTACAGCAAGTGTCAATGGCGTGCACAACTTTTCGACACACATAACCCCCTAATAATATGAGTCGGGCTATGTATGCGGGTAGCATCGACGTACACCCATTGTTTATTGAAGGTAGAAAATTTTAAACAATATTTAAATTCTCTTAGCTTCATGATTTTATCGAATAAACTTTTGTTTTATGATCAATTTAGAAGTCATGGACTAACATTCTCTTATAGTGATTCCAGGTTATTGGAGTGGCTAAGGCCCACTTAAAAACTTTCTAAGACAAAACAACGTCCCTCGGTGAGTTCAGTCGGTACAAGCCATTTTTAAGCCGATCTATGAAGGACTCTCTTAGATTACATTTTGTCACACGACCTCATAATTATCAATAAACTAAATTCCTTCAATTTAATCATGAAACTTTTATCTTGATATAAATTTTAAATCAAGTTTAAAATGAGGGGTTTTAATTTTGAAATTTGGTCTCAATAGTTTTAAATCAAATTTAAAATTTTCGGATTCAACAGGTATATATCACATATACAGGGATGATCGATAACCGAGAGCTATGCGATCCGTGGTGACCAAACACGGATCTAGGTCCAATCCTAGGTGATATGCAATATGAAAATACAATCCTATTACATAAGCTTCCAGTTTTACATGTCTTCGGTCTTCAATATCTTTAATCATCATCTTCACCATCTTCTAATTTATCTCCCACTAAGTATAATATTTACATTTAAATATTCATGACAAATAGGGATACATTTAAAGGGTTGGGTACAGGCCATACATCAAGCACACTTTAAAATGATTTCAACAATACTAAAACCAAGCAATGTAAAATCTAGCATACACCTAACACATTTGTTATGGCTCTCGATCATCCCAAACAACATTATTTATTCAATTAATCCAATTAATTGACATAAATAAATAAAAATCAAATTTTCTTTTATCCAACAAAATCATATTTTAAATATAAAATCATATTTTGTTACTTTTTAAATGCATCAAATAATTTAGGGTTTAAAATAATTTTAGGTCCAACATCTCAAAATTTTTCAAAAATAATTTTGGTCCAACCAAAAAGCCTGATAGGAAGTATCGGTCCGAAAACCCGTCAGGCTGCCTGGGACAGGCCCGGGAAAACCCTAGGAAGCAAAAATGCTGCCGCATTGCCTCCCTGGCACCACCGCACGTGTGCTGCATGGCGTGCGAATCCTCGTGCAGGACGTGTGCACACGGGTGGCTGCCTGCTGCGCAGCGTCCGACGAGAAGCGCAAGCGCGGCATGCACGACAGGCACGCAACGCCTACCGAAGCGTGCCCGCATGACGTGCGCCTCGACCGCACGATAGGAACCACGATATGGGCACAGCAGGCGGGCGGCATGCGGCATGATGTGCGTGCGGTGGGCAGCAGACACGCGCGACGGCTGTGCGGCTGAAAAAAAAATTAAAAAAAATCGAGAATGTGATGCCATTTGGCAGAATTTCGTGTATTGACATATCCGGGCCTGATGCTCTGATACCACTGTTGACGCAGCAGCAGATCCGGATCCCGCTCCCACGGTGCAGCGAAAGTTTAAAAATTTGAATGCCCGGGAACGGTCAATACACGAAAAAAATATCTAAACATACATAGGATGTAGGGAATTTACCTCTGGCGACTAGGCCCCTGGCTTCGACCAGTCCACGAGGGAAATGGCCCTTCAACGGTTGTTTTACCCATCAGATCATGGTAAAGCGTCTAGGAACATCGCCCCATGATCCCCTAGGTATCACTGATAGTGCATGCAGAAACCAGTTGGTCATGGTTAGCATACAGTACGGTCCTTTAAGCTCAAATATCCCGATCGAATCAACGACCATTGGTAAATCGAGAGTCGCTAGAGATTTGATAGCCATTGAAACGAACCGTACTTTAGAAAAAAAATTTAAAAATCATGTGCATAATAACTAAACTAAAAAGTACGGCTTGTTCCCTTTAAACATATCAACATCATTTTATAACATGAATAAAACCAATACCTCGAAAACATTAAATCATCAATGATGTTTAAAAATCAGAGTATGAAAATATTGCGGAAACGGAACATGTAAATAAAATGTCTGAAAAGTGTATCATAACGTAAATAAAGACATCATAGTGCTCATGGGATACTGCTGCAACAGGCGCTCAGAGGTCCTCACCGCCAGTCGTGATAAAATCCACATGGTCATCACCTGCACCATTTAAACCTAGTGACCATAGAGGCTCAGCATGCTCTATCTTTTAAATAACTAAGTACATATAATAAAATCACATGCAAGCACATACGTGATATAAAATATGTTAAATCATGCATGAATGGATGGTCGTAAAACATGGTTCGTAACATATCATAACGTATCATAATCATATAGCATACATAAGGCATGACGTAACGTAACATAAATACGTATGAGTCGTATCAGTGAAATGTGAGCAGGCGTATGACTGATCAGTCGAAAGAACCAATGTACGTGGCGGTGCGGTTCACGCGACCTTACCTCGGGATCCAAGCAACTCCTATGCCACTTTACCATGTCGTGATCACATGGATCCATAGGCTCGTAATACATTAAAATAGGGGATCCTCGGGTCCGGTATCCCGACTAGCTCACATCATTAAATTTTGCCACAAGTCACTTCGATCCCTCGGGTTTTTCTCAAAAAAAAAGAACATGCCTTTAACGTTTCATAAAATCTCATGATGCGTGCATTTTTTAAAATCATGTAATTTAAAAGTTTAGCCCATCAATATATATTTAATTCTTTCCTTTAAAACATTAAAATAGTACATATAATTAAATATATATTCACGGCTTCTACATTTTCTGCTTCGATCAAGGACTGGTTCAAGAGTCTGACCCACTACTGATAAGCCCAAAAGAACCTAAATTTAACTTAAAATTGGAGCTTAGCCTATTACTAGACTTGGCCCATAACTTTAAAATTAATTTTTAAAATTTCTAAAATTCTCCACCCTTTACAAAAATCAAATATTTATATTTGGCTAAATAAAAATCCCTTGACCAAATTTGACTAAATAAAACTCCAATAACCAATTTTGACTAATTCAAATGACCAATTTTAACTAATTAAAGGTCAAATGACCAATTTTGACTAATTAAAGCTCAAATGATCAATTTTGACTAAATTAAAATCCAAAAGAAGACAATTTTGACTTTAAACTTAAAATGAATATTAGGTCCCAATTAATTAAATTTTTGAATAAATAATTTTGACTTTAAAAGATTTGACCAAAATTCTTAAAAACTGACCCTATACTTTAAATATAAAATAACCGGTTCAGAATTAAAATAACTCGGACCAAATTTAAAACATTTGAATCGACCCCCGATTAACCAAAACAGTCCAACCGAACCCATCAAATCGGTCCAATGGAACCTGCCGGCCCATGCACTAAACCCTTAAATATCGCACACACGCCACCGAACACCATGCGCGACCACGCCTCTTCTCGCCGTTCAAACTCCCTGCTCCGGCCGCCCTTCGTAGGAGCCCCGCCGGCTGGACCACCCCCAGGTCCGGCCGGTGCCCCTAGATTCATCCATGGCCCTAGCCATGAGCCACAACACACGACCGAGACGCTGGAAGGTGGCAGCCCACACACGGTGCGCGCACCATGCGGCTGCACGACCCACCTTGACTCAGCCATGGACTAGCAAAATCTTCCTCGTCTATCGTCCACCATGAACCTCCTAGGACCGAGCCACAGCCCCTAAGAATAGCCCTTAGCCGCCGCAAATCCAGAATCAATCGATAACATGTGTGAATCATGCATGGTGCTAAAACATTAAATGTAGATCAATGCATAACACATACAATTCATGCAAGTTTTCAATAAAACAGTATAATATGGTGTAAATGGTGAGAAAAAATAGATATCACATGTCTGGATTGGAGAAAGGGAAGATCTGCGAATTACCAACGTGTAGGACGCAAGATCGGGACAAGACCGCCTTTGAATCACCCAAGAACTTGAAGAACCGATGGGGTTGAGTATTGGAGGAGGGGGATGGCTATGGAGGATTAGTGGAGGCTAGGTTTTTGCAAACTTTGTATTTTGAAATAATGGGTGTGACACAAATGATCCCTCATGTTTAATTAAGAAATTACATAGAATTTTACAATCCTAACCCTCCACTAAATTGAAATGTTAATTAAAACTTTAAACATGGCTTTAAAATTTCTAATTTTTGAAATAAAAGGCCTCTCACATTTATATTAAAGTTCATTAAAACAGCATGTATAGGCGAAAAACGGGTTCTCCTAAAAAATAATCATAAAAATCCCAATTTTCGGAAATTTGCTTCTTAAAAATAATAAATTTGTTCTTAAAAATATAGGGGCTTAAAACTCTCAAATTATTTTTATCTCGGTCGTCCCTAGTCTTTTCCACGTGTCCGTAACTCAAGAGGCTAGAAACAGACCATACATACCATGCAACATTAAAATCATAAATAAATCACATAAAATGACATGTAATTTTCTAAAATGATTTCCCCATATTCATGCACTCATTTCTATGTATTCAGGATTTCTAGGCGTTACAGCCATGTATATATCTTGGAGATCAAATATTGGCATCGCATGTGCTACTAGGTAAACCCATTTACCTAAAACATATCTAGTACCCTGGCCAGATAGGATATCCACGCACAAGGACGAGCAGTGAATCCTTGACAACGAAGCATCGACTCCTACATGCATCGGGACCTCACCCAATCCCACCACCTGATGACCCCATGTTAGAACAATATTTATAAGTTTTGGTGATAACAAAAATAAGACAAGTTGCAATTGGACAATCAGTTGTCGCACTCGTCAGGAGATCGTCTTATCTATCTACAGTGGTGTTTCAGCAGTTGGAGTTTTCGTGAGATTTCAGCAGATGGTATGCGATCAGCAGTTGAACAGTTTGAGTAGTTCAGCAGATAGATTCTTCAAGAGCAATCAGCAGATGTTGTTGTCTCGATCAACAGATACCGTTTTGAGCTTCAGCGTGTTTTGCTAAGGATTGGTAAACGACAGCGTTTTGTTAAGTTAGAACGACGTCGTGGAGTGCACTGTTTCGTTTCAGCAGATGAAGTGATCAGCAGATACTTTGTTGAAGAGGTTCAGCAGTTGGTTAAGTCTATTTGTTGGAGAATGCGATACGACAGCGTTTGGTTTAGTTGGAACGACATCGTTTTGATTGATTCAGCAGAAGCGTTCCTTAGACAAACCAGCAGATGCACTACTTGGTGTTAACCAGCAGATGTATTTCAAGATAGCAAAACGGCGTCACTTGATTAAGTTGACACGACATCGTTTTATTGCTTAAGGAATCAGCAGATGAAAAAACGCATATGCATATCAGCAGGTGAATTCTTCCAAGCGTTTTTCCAGTCGAAGTTCTTGACAACGACGATGGATGTAAGTGCTGGTTATCAAAGTAATTTCAGGCGCAAGATCAAAGTTTTTGAAATACGATCGTTTGCTCTTAAGGAAAAGAATTGTACGATCGTACAGTTGCCTGGAATGAAGGAAACAAGTTAGGTACTATTTTGGGTGAATAGTACAGTGTACAGAGGCCGTTTTTCCATGCTTACACAAAAATGGAAAGAAGACAAATTGGCTCTGTGGATGAGCATTTGACCTTGCAGTGGAGCAGGATTTACGGTGTACGATTTTGGCAGTAATTCAAACGGGATTCATTTTCCTGTGGAGAATTAATATGACCGTTGCAGTCGAAGCCTATAAATATCAGCAGCGGCGTTGAAGAAACACACTTCGCTTATCATCTATTGCTGTAACGCTGCCAAAATATTTACAGAGCTTTCACTTCGTTGATATTTCAAAAAGCTCAAGACTCGAAGAACTTATCGTTTGATCTTCATTAGAAAAACATTCGAGTCAATCTTCTGGTTATTCATTGTTGATACCAGAAGATATTTACAGTCTCTAGTTTCGTTTTTTCATTGATATATTCATTGAGTCTGTAAACGAACTGTCTTTTAAGAAGTTCGAAAAACGTTCAAAGCATTGTAAACCAGCAGCGAAGTCTGCGTCAAGTGTTGCAAAGCGCTAGGAATTTTCGTAGCTATGGGTTACGGGAGCGGGTGTTTGTAGAAAGGCTACACACATCAAAGTATTTTAGTGCTACCTTCCGAGGAGGAAGAAGGGGAGACGTAGGATATTGATATCCGAACTTCCAGAAACAAACTCTCGACTCAATCTCTTATTTACGCATTTATTTTGTGTTTGCGCATTGTTCATTGTTCACAAACCAATCGGCCTATTTCCGCACATATTTTGTTGGCTGAGAAGTTTGCTTATAAC
>KV016314.1:69443-91229 GCA_001598015.1 Dorcoceras hygrometricum
AGGTCCGGAATTGTGATTCCGGAGCCACAATGGTTGTGGGCCCACGGCTAGCTGTATCCCTGAACCATTGAGGGTCACACAAGTACTGGATTCGAAACTCCCACACGGATACTCAGCTCAATGTGTTGAGCACGAGAAGAGGATTTCGGGAAGTGCGACTTCCTAAAAGTCAACAGGGGTCAAACCGGGGGTTTGATTCTGTTGAGGGGCAAAACGGTCATTTTGCTATTTGGGGTTTGATAATCTGAAAAATTGTTTTTCACATCATAACATTCAGTTTTGGAAACTGAGTCGATCGGTCCGATCTGATCAGCGATCGGAGTTACGATTAAGTCGCAGCGATTGATATCGTCATTTGGACCCGGGCCCGTTGGACCGGCCCAAGTCCAACTTGAAGTCTATATAATTAGGCTTAATTAAGAGACTTCAAAAATTACAACAACACAACTAGATCAACCCTAACCCTAAGCAAAGCCGCCGCCCCTCTCTTCTTCCTCGACGCCGCCGCCGCCGCCGCCTTGCGCCGCCGCCACCGCCGCCCCGTTGTCGCCGGAAATTTGTTTCCGGCCAACTCGACGAGGAGAATCCCATCGTGCTGATCTCGTCAGGACTTCTAGTGCAGTCTGACGAAGGAGTCCCGAATCTGGTCGTGGACCGGATTGGCGTATCTACCGCAATCAACCGAGAAGCGACGGGTTCTTGAAACACCGGTTGGAGCCAGGCACAAGTGCCAGCGAGGTAACACGCCTGAAACACCCTATGTATGTTGATACATTGTAGATCTGATTTTTCGTATTGATCGCCTCCCGGTTTCTATATTTTTGTTCTTCCGCTGCCTGACCGGGGGGCGGATCCGGATCCCCAACAAGAATGACATCGTGGAGTGCACTGTTTCGTTTCAGCAGATGAAGTGATCAGCAGATACTTTGTTGAAGAGGTTCAGCAGTTGGTTAAGTCTATTTGTTGGAGATTGCGATACGACAGCGTTTGGTTTAGTTGGAACGACAGCGTTTTGATTGATTCAGCAGAAGCGTTCCTTAGACAAACCAGCAGATGCACTACTTGGTGTTAACCAGCAGATGTATTTCTAGATAGCAAAACGGCGTCACTTGATTAAGTTGACACGACATCGTTTTATTGCTTAAGGAATCAGCAGATGGAAAAACGCATATGCATATCAGCAGGTGAATTCTTCCAAGAGTTTTTCCAGTCGAAGTTCTTGACAACGACGATGGATGTAAGTGCTGGTTATCAAAGTAATTTCAGGCGCAAGATCAAAGTTTTTGAAATACGATCGTTTGCTCTTAAGGAAAAGATTTGTACGATCGTACAGTTGCCTGGAATGAAGGAGACAAGTTAGGTACTATTTTGGGTGAATAGTACAGTGTACAGAGGCCGTTTTTCCATGCTTACACAAAAATGGAAAGAAGACAAATTGGCTCTGTGGATGAGCATTTGACCTTGCAGTGGAGCAGGATTTACGGTGTACGATTTTGGCAGTAATTCAAACGGGATTCACACACTTCGCTTATCATCTATTGCTGTAACGCTGCCAAAATATTTACAGAGCTTTCACTTCGTTGATATTTCAAAAAGCTCAAGACTCGAAGAACTTATCGTTTGATCTTCATTAGAAAAACATTCGAGTCAATCTTCTGGTTATTCATTGTTGATACCAGAAGATATTTACAGTCTCTAGTTTCGTGTTTTCATTGATATATTCATTGAGTCTGTAAACGAACTGTCTTTTAAGAAGTTCGAAAAACGTTCAAAGCATTGTAAACCAGCAGCGAAGTCTGCGTCAAGTGTTGTAAAGCGCTAGGAGTTCTCGTAGCTGCGGGTTACAGGAGCGGCTGTTTGTAGAAAGGCTACACACATCAAAGTCTTTTAGTGCTACCTTCCGAGGAGGAATAAGGGGAGACGTAGGATATTGATATCCGAACTTCCAGAAACAAACTCTTGACTCTATCTCTTACTTACGCATTTATTTTGTGTTTGCGCATTGTTCATTGTTCACAAACCAATCGACCTATTTCCGCACATATTTTGTTGGCTGAGAAGTTTGCATAAAACTGATATCCAAACATTTTAAAAGAACTTTGAAATAGAAAAATCGAAGGAGTTCATTCAACCCCCCCTTTTGAACTTTTATTTGCTTAGTGATCCTATTTCCGGGACCATCACCCCAACTGAGTCAGTAAATGGGTCAAAGTGAGTCACCTATCATGTAGAGTCTCAATGACATTTTGAGTAGTGAGGACTAATCTGTACAACCAAGAACTCGGACTTAATCCACTCGACAAATGATAACCACTTGGAAAGTCTGAACGAGGTTAGTTCGATATATCACCAGGTCACTATCCATCTGCATGCTCAGAACATCACTAAGTTCCCTATCAATGAAACGTGGTACTTTGCATCGCAGATTATAGTCTCAAGCGTGGCCGCGCTTATCCTCCTTTGGACGGCCCAATCGACTAGAAACTTATTTAAAACACATAGTGACTATTAGATGTGTTTCATGATAGCCATCAAATCCACTATCACATCTAACATATAGTATTGTGCATTCAAGATCTTTATCCAACAATTTGTAATCATAATAATGAATATAAATAATGCTGTAAATATGCAAATTTCATAAATAAAGATTGTTTTACATAGTCAACAAGAACCCACATGCCACAAGTTGGCTACTTGGGAACCTACTCTAACAGGGCGTCCCCTACTGGATCAACTTGGAAATCTTCTCAAATGCACTCAGTTCTTTGCTTACAGCTCACGTCCGATCTGCTTCAGCTAGCTTCTTTAGCTTGCAGCTATCTGCTACCGTGCACTTTTTCAGCACACGTATGATCTTCTTCATCTTAGACCTGCGCACTCGATTAAATCGTTAGGAACATAACAATAGGTTTTGTGTTTATCAAAATTAAGATTTGATCTATTACACAGATCCAACTTCCTGTGTGTTTTGTACGCTACGTCCTGTTTTTTCCTATGTATTTTGTATACTGCGTGCTAATTTTCCGAACAGTTTCCCTGTGTATACTATATGCTGATATGAATTTTGATGGCATTGCATACATACATATCAGGTTGCCTAAATACTTTGTTAACCGATTGTTGATGATGATCTGTTAGTACCAGCAAGCTGTTTTTGAAAAATAAATTGAGGACGAGAAGGTAACGCCCATATACCTCTTCTGCCTGCTGCGAGTTGTTTTGTCCGCTATGAGACTTGTGGGTAGCAACCACGCTATCATGAGCTTAGGGCACCAGCTGGTTGAGCTGTTTTTTTGTGCTTCTGGTACTGCGTGTGAGACGAGTGGGTAGCGCCCATATACTCACATGTCTTGTGGCCACTGAGATATATGGTTGCCAGCTGAGTCCCTGTGCTTTGGTTTCCGATGATTTGTTGTACCTCTCATGCATTGCACAACATGTTATATTGCATGTTGTATTTGACTGCTGTATTGTGATTTCTCTTCGTACTGAGGTTTTACCTTGTTTATTTTCCCTTATGGATGATTTGGTCGTGTGTTTGGTCAATGTAGGTTTTTCAGGTAGATCAGTTGGTCCGAGTGATGCATCAGCTAGTGGAGCCCCATAGGTGTTGAGTGTCCCAGTTATGTATATATTGTATCGAGTCATTGCCACAAGATGCCTTGTGTAGTTGTTCTAGTTCTGATTCGATTATTTGAGTTTGATATATACATATTTGATTGATGAGATGATGTTTTTGCTGTCGACTTTTGAAACAAATTCAGTATTTTGAAGTATGCTAATATCTTGAAGAACGTATTTTCTATTCAAGAAAAGAGAAAAATTTTAACCACTTTTTAAGTTTCCACATTTTAGTTCTAATTGTTTGCTTATTTATGTATTATGAGCACCGGGCCTGACAGTATGGGCCCTAAAAATTGGAAATGTAAACCCTTTGATTATTGGTTGATAAAAGGTAAATTGTCGGTCGAGTGTCTAACATGTGGGTCAAGTTTTTATTATCTTGGTTGAGTTTATAATCTTTGGGTTGAGTCATGATTACGTGGGTCAAGTCTAGGTGATGTAGGTCGAGTTGTACCAAAACTCCACACACAACTCGACCCAGATTGACAAACGCAACCCAAACTCCTCAGAACTCGACCCAGATTGAAACAACTTGACCCAGATGAACTTTACTCGGCCCACTTTTTCTGCCTAATTTTATTTAAATGTTTTCTATTATGTTGCAGATTATTTTCCAACAAAACTTGAGTTCAAGGTTTTGAGTGAAAATTAATATTGGGGTCGCACTACATATAAGCGCATGAAAGAATTTTTTCATTTTTGAATGAATATGAGATGCGACGAATGGTGGAAGATAGCCGTTTGACAATATGACTAGATTTATGAAAGATTATCTGAACTTGAACTACTTGTTATCGTTTTTGATGAGCAGACAGGTAGTTAACTGTGGGACCGATGATATTTGGATGGTCATCCACAAGATACCGCTGCTTTTTTTCATTATTGGAGTAGGGTTAATCACGTGGCTTATTGTTCAAGGACTTATCCTACGATTCTTGAGTAGGATGGATTTCGTAGCACACATTTTTGTGGGATGAGTACCGTTTATCTGCGTGATTTAAAGGCCAGGATTGATTATTTCGAAGGAAATATTGGGGGTGAGGTGAACATGTAGAAAATAAAGATGGCTAGCCTATATTTTGTGTTCGCGTTATTGGGTCCTCGGAGGAAAACGAAGAATGAAGAGGTTGACCCATAGTGGACGAGATTACTGGATGATTTAGATAGTTATAATACCTGCCCATGGGATAGGTTAGCCTATGAGAAAGCTGTATTTGGTCTTAATAAAGACCTTGGAGGTAAATTTGAAGATTTTAAGAAATTAGTGAAAAGCATAACAGATCTGATGTTCAGTGTGTTAGGATCGAAAAGATGGTGTCTCATGAGTTCTCACACAGTTCACGTCCTCACACAGCCTAAGACACCGAACCCACAAGTTGCACACGTTTTAAAGGTTTTTAAAACAAATAGCACGCAACACATAACCGGATAACGCATACCAGTGGCTCTGCGAGCTGGTCAACATATGCGATCTGATTTATATAAGTCTTGAGCTGCAATAGCTCATTGTTCATAAATTCTAAGTGCATCGAGATACAGATTGAGTAATGAGATAAAATACAACTCAAGCTGAACTCTTATATTCGAAAGCTCATTGACGTTTTTGTTTAACACAGTTTGTTAAGTATGCAATGCGTATGAATGTAGATGCGGAAAGCTATAAAGAAAGAATACGCTGCAATTTCTTTATGGAATTTCGGAGCTGAATCTCCTACGTCTCTCCTTCTTCCACAATCGGAAAGGATCCACTGGAAGACTTTGATTACACCGCCCTCCGCTGTAACCCGATCCTACGACCACCAGCCACAAGAACTCCTAGCCACCACTGCACACCAGCCCGCAAGATGCGTGTGTCTAACTTCACTTCTTTCATGCCTCAGTGAGAAAGGCTACATACACTTATTTAACGTCTCAGTATGAAAGAAAACGTAGAGTTGTTTAACGTCTCTGTCCAGAGACTACAATGGAGAGTTTTTAATTTTGATTCACTCAATTTTCTGTTTCACTCAACTCTCAAATATATGAGTGACTCGTGTGTGAGATTATAGTGTTCTCTCAATCTCTCAAAGAAAAATTCTCACACACTGGTAAGTTCTCCTATCCGAGCTTGTTTTACCAATGTCTTCCCAGAGCTTGTGTTGTGCGTTCTTCTGTTTTACATTTTGGATTTGCACAACACTTCTCTCTTCTCTCTGCGCTCCTCTTCTGTTGTGTGCGCCTCTCGTCTATTCTGCTTGTGCTCTAATCTTGATATATATAGCCTGTTGTGCAGATTTACCCGTTTGAGACAAAGTTGTAGCCGTTGAAAAGTCTTCTGACACTTTTGTACTTTGCGTCCTTTGGCTTTTAATGCATTGTATACTTTTCTTCACTTTAAGCACGTGAGCACAGTACTTGAGAAGACAATACGAGCACATCAATTTGAATACTGAAAAGCAATCTTCGTGTAGTATTGTATTCAAATTGCTTTGCTCGTATATTTGATAGCATCTGTCATGCTATCTGAACTGGTTTTTCCTTAACCAGTTTATCAGCTTATATCTGTTCTGGTTTGCACTGAGCTGGTCTTTGCTTCGAGTTGTTCAAAGCTCTCTTCTTCTCTTCTTGTCTTGCTCTTGAGCTGCTCTTCTAATTTGCTCTTGTCATCTTCTCTTGTACTGCTCTTCGTACACAGCTGTTATCGAGCTGGTTTTTCCTTAACCGAATTGGTTTTAATCTGCTCCCTATATCTGAGCAGATTCTATTCTTCAGATGTTCTCTAAGCTTGTCTGCATCAGAGTTCTTCTGGATCAATGCAGAGCTGCTACAATGTGCTTATCCAGCTCGCATCATTCCATACCAGCTTAGCTCTATTGAGACCGATCGAGTACCCTTGCATACAGATTTTTCCTCTTCTCTATCAAATGGGGTTACCTCAAGCTCGTCTAGACTCTTACTAAAACAGCTCGGCTCTGAACTTGAACACCATACTTGTATGTTGCACTTGATCTACGCTTGAAAGGTTCTGCTCTTCATCGACTCTCTCTGCGCTTGATCTCTGAACTGTTCTTGTACCAAGCTGGTGAACCAGCTTGATGTTTCTTGCACCCTGTCCATCAGTGTTGTACCAGCTTAGGCGTCCCCTCACTGTTCCAGCATAGACATCTTCAACTGTTTCAGCTTGGGCGTTCCCTTACTGTTCCAGTCTGAATGTCTCCCTGTCTTCTTAACCAAGTTCACTTCACATCGCACGCAAAAATTTAGTCGAATAACAGATTTGTGTGAATCAAAACTTAGATTCTGATCTGTATAAACTGATAGGGGCCTAACTGTTATTTTTGATTAGGTGGTCTGAAAATCACATCATAATGTTCAGTTTTATAAACTGTGAAGATCGGTCCGATCTGATCGTCGATCATGATGAAGCCACAAAGATGGACTTGAAACCAATGGTCACTTGGCCTGACTTGGGCCCATTAACCTGGTTTAAGCACATGAAAAATCTATAATAGGGGGTATTCATTTTATTCACTCCAAGTTGTGTTGACAACTCTCCCCTTCAGTTATTCTTTTCCCTCACCCCCTCCTCCCTTCCCTTCGCCATCGCCGCCGCCACTGTCGGAATTCGTTTTGACCGCCTCGAAGTGACGATTTCCTTCATGAAATCTTCACTGATTTTCTATTGAGATTCCGCCTTTGTTGTATCTCTGTATATCTTTGTACTCCCAGGGTGGATGGAGTATGTCGATGCATGCACCTCTGCTAAGATATCAGCTCTGAGTTGTCCAATACTCGGCACCCACATGCGACCTCTGAAACATACAATCCCATCCTCAACTGTGTACAGGCCTCGGCCTCTGGCCTCATCACGCTGGCTCCACTGCTGCAACTGCTCATCAGAGGCCTGCCCATATCTAATGCGCTCTCGAAGAGTCAGCTGAATTGTGAGCGCTGCCAAACTCGGTGTGCGGCCTCCTGAATAAAACTCTAGTCCAAACCTCTCTATCTCAGCCTGTAGTGGCCTCTCGACTGACAAACACGCCACTACTACAGTCTTTCGGCTCAAAGCGTCTGTCACCACATTAGCTTTACCCGGATGGTAGCTAATGTCACAGTCATAGTCCTTCACCAACTCTAACCATCTGCGCTGCCTCATGTTCAGCTCCTTGTGGGTGAATAAGTACTTGAGGATCTTGTGGTCGGTGAATATCTGACACTTCTCGCCGTACAAATAGTGTATCCAAATCTTCAATGCGAACACCACTGTCGCCAGCTCCAGATCGTGCGTCGGATAGTTCTGCTCATAACTCTTCAATTTCCTCGATGCATAAGCAATAACCTTACCTCCCTGCATCAGAACTGCACCTAAACCTCTCAGGGAAGCATCTGTATACACTACAAACTCCTCACGATCCACTGGCATCGCTAACACTGGTGCTGAAGTGAGGGCCTCCTTCAGCTGATCGATGCTCCTCTGACACTCCGGACTCCACACATACTTCGCATTTCTCTTGGTCAGGGCTGTCAAGGGCTCTAAAATTGAAGAGAAGCCCTTATGGTAGTATCCTGCTAACCCCAAGAAACTACGAATCTTTGTTGTATTCCTCGGAATCCCCCAGTTATGCACTACCTCCACCTTCGATGGGTCCAGAGAAATCCCATGTCTCGACACAATATGCCCTAAGAATGCCACCTGCTCAAGCCAAAACTCGCACCTGGTGAACTTGGCATACAATTTGTGCTCCCTCAAAGTCTGCAAAGCTGTCTGCAAGTGCTGTCGATGCTCCTCCAAACTCCTCGAATATACCAGAATATAGTCGATGAATACTATAATGATGTAAAGATAGAATTTATTAATTTTGGTGATAACAAAATAAGACCAAGAAATGACCTTAAGCTTTCGCAGAAGATTTCAGAAGTCATGACGTCATCCAAGTGTATTGAAGATTTCAGATTTCGTGACGTCATTTAGAGTTTCACAGTAAACAAAAGAATTGAACTTCTCAGATCTCGTGATGTCATGTCTTTTAGTTACAGTTTTCCAATTTAAGAGAGTTCTGAGCTAAGCATTGACTCTGAGTTGACCATTTGGGAACAGTTATTCAGACTTCAAAGCTACAGTGAGAGATCTGTTGTTAGAGCAAAGTGTATTCAGACTTGAGTAACAGAGTGTGGTATATTGATTCAGATCTCAGTATTTCAGAAGTGGTTACAGAGCTAAGTGAACATCAGATTTGAGGTTATCAGAAGTGTTTGACTCAGACTTAGGAACAGTATATATTCAGAAGTTGCAACACTCAGTTATCTCTATGTTTTCAGTTGTCCAGTTTCGAATACACCAGCAACGATAAGATAGCCATCTTCTTCAAGGAAGAAAGAACTGTTTTAACAGAAAGAGCTTTCAGGCGTAAGGAACGAAAAGCTTCAAACGCTATCATATGTTTAAATTGGAAAGAATCAATGATCACGATTGAATCGTACAAATTCCTGGAATTAAGGAAACAATATCATAGTTATTTTGGGTAATAGTACACAGTACACAGAGGAAGTTATATGATGTTTACCCAAATATGGATATACGACAATTTGGCCCTGACGAAGCACAGACTACCATTTTTGTGGAGCAGGATATGCGATGGATATATATTCAAAAAGTATTTTGTTTCCTTAGGCGAAATTTAATTACCGTTGGAGACAAAGGGTATAAAAGGCTGAAGATTTAAAATTGAGAAGTCTTCTGCCAATTCTCTGTCTCTCGTCTATTCTACGTCTTCATCACTCTCGATCTTATTGCCTATCGACGCTATCTTTCAAAGCTCACACAGTCACTGGAAAGATAGATTGCTAAATCTTTTGAAGTCCAGTTTTTCAATCTCGAAGAAGAGTTTCATCACTGTTCTTAACCGTTTAAATCTTTGAGATATTTCTTCTGGTTCACCGTGTGGATTGATTCATAGTATAGAAACCAGAAGATTTACAACACTCAACATATTGTATTTCACTGTTTCATTCTAGATTGAGTCTGTAACAAACGTACTACATAAAGCCGTTTGAGAAAATCAAAGTGTTTGTAAACAGCAGCTGCGTCTGTGGGTTGTCATTTGGAGTTGCTAGGAGTTCACCTGGAGCAAGGCTCGGTGATTGGGTGTTTACAGTGTCTGTACTCATCAAAGCCTTCTAGTGGAACCTTCCTGAAGAAGGAAGAAGGGGAGACGTAGGATTTGATATCCGAACTTCTATAAACAAACTCTCGACCTTGAACTTTTACTTTACTGCATTTATTTATCATTACACTGTTCATAGATTGATCGAATTCATTCCGCACATTATTTGTTAGTCGAGAAATCTGACTTGTGACTGAGATACTTTAAAATTTGGTAAAAATACTAAGAAGTTCACTTCAACCCCCCCCCCCCTTCCTGAACTCCTAAGGCTGTTTTTCGATCCATTTGATCCTATCAAATGAACTGGTCTAAATACTGTCTGAATACCTTGTTCATCAGATCCATTAAAATCGCTGGGGCAGTCGTCAGTCCGAACGGCATCACCAAGAACTCATAGTGGTCGTAACGTGTCCGAAAAGCATTCTTGGACACGTCCTCCTATATAACCCTCAACTGATGGTATCCAGAACTCAAATCAAGCTTCAAGAACACCGAAGCTCCCTGCAACTGATCAAACAAGTCCTCTATCCTTGGGAGTGGGTACTTATTCTTCACTGTGACTCTGTTCAGCTCCCAATAGTCAATACATAATCTCATTCTCCCATCCTTCTTCTTCACAAACAAAACTGGCGCGCCCCTGGAGAAAAGCTAGGGCGTATGAATCCCTTGTCGAGCAACTCCTGTATCTGCACCTTCAGCTCCTTCATCTCCGTAGGAGCCAAATGATACGGTGCCTTAGAGATAGGCATTGTACCTGGCATTAGCTCGATAGAAAACTCCACCTCTCGCACCGGTGGAACTCCCACTACATCATCAGGGAAGACATCTGCAAACTCCCTGACTACCTCCATCACAGATAGTGAAGGGCCTGCTGAACCTCCAGAAGCCGTAACACTGGCCAAGAATTCCTGACATCCGAGCTCAACAAGCTTCCTGGCCTACAGAAATTATATAAATCTGGGCTTCCACGGTCCTTGCTGCCTCAAATAAGAAGGCCTCCTGCCCTGACGGGCTGATAGTCGTTGTCCTCCGCTGAAAGTCTATCACCGCTCCAAACTCTTTCAGCCAGTCCATACCTAGGATGAGGTCGTGTCAGGCCTCGTGCTCTAAACAGAGTAAAAACCCAAACACATGCGGAAGATTATCAAAAAGTGGGTAAAATTTTTGCGTTTAGGCCCGACGGTTTAAAACATATAATTAAAATAGAACGATACTCAAAATAGATCCCAGATTAAAATCCAACAACCACAATATAACATACAACAACCAAAACATGTATCAGACTCCCCTACGGGTACAATGACAAAGCGCAGGGCATCCCCCTGGCTGACTGATACATATATATAAGTATGCTATATGCAACTGGGACACACTAGCCACCTCCTGGGGCACCACCAGCTGGGTTAAAGCCACGACCAGCTGTAAAACCTGGGTTTTCTGAAAACAACACAAACAAGGAAACAAACCATGCCCCAGAGGGACATGGGGTCAAACCCCAGTACGGAGAGCAAATATAACAGCTAAGGAAAAGCATAGGATAAAAATGCAGATGCTATGCATGAGACACCGGATAACAACGGAAAGCTCGACCCTCAAGGGAGCTAAGGAACTCAGACATAGCTCCAAGAACCATCAACAACGAATAGTGGCCACGGGGTGTGTTCACAGTGTGGTAATGAGCCACTCGCCATGACACTACACCCAAATACCAGATGCATCAAACAACTCAACATGTTGTTGCCTCGCCCATGAACTGTGGTAGTTAACCACTCGGCTCATGGTGGCTAACGATCCCAGCAGGGAGATGAGAGTGCGGTATCGCCGCTCTCCCTCGCATCCTGGTAAGAATCAACAACAGCAATACAAGATACGAATAATGGTTGTAATAACAATATGAATGCAATCTGGGGAAATGCGTGTATGCATAACAGGGCAGCTAAACAATCAATAGAAATCACGTATGCACACAGCAACATCCACCTCAATACACCACAGCCATCTAGTATTCAATCTCACGCCAATTCCCAGCTACATCAAGCTCAGATCCGTACCTTAAATAAAATACCTCTGAACTACAATCAACACTGGAAGAAATCCCGAAGACTTTGGTAAAATCCTGTTAACCAACAGCGTACACAACATAAATCTTACGGGATACAAGCACAGAACTCACGGTCGGGAGACACTCTCAACCAGCACTCAAACCCATCAATACTACACAATCGAAAGCTTAAAACAATACACTAAAGCCAAGATCTTACAACAATTCGAAGCTACCTGCTCACAGCGAACGCACGTCCAAGACAGTAACTTCGCGACCTTGCTCTAGCTAACCACAGCCCCCAAGAATGGTAGTAATCGATAAGGCTTCTCGAGAGGAGTCCAAAGCTACCTCGCACGAGCAAAACAACCACCAGAAACGACGGAAATCCGCCGGAAAAGCTCACGGCTGAACAGTGCTCTAGGGTTCGAAGAAACAGAGAACGAAAGGCTGGGAAATATTCTAAGTATGGGAACTGGTGTCTAAAATCGAAGGCCAAATCTTCCTATAAATAGCACTAGCAACGACTGGAACTCAAACAATAATTGTCCACCGACAAAACCAGTCGACACCATCGATGTCCCAAACCAGCAGGTATACTACAACTCTCAGACGCAAGAACCAACTACTGGTTTCTCAAAACGGCGTCGCGCCAACTTACTCAAACGACGTCGCATAGGATACGCAATCCTCACTACCAACAGCTGGGTAACCAGTCGCAAGAACACAACAACGCATAACACTTCTCTCTGCTGGTACCAGTCACAAGCTACAGTAGTGAAAATCTCTCGCAGCTGGACATCCAGTCGCAACAACAAAACGAAGAAGTTTCCTCTTCGCGCTACAGGAAAGTTGACCCGCGTTGACATCTGCTTCTGCTGGACAACCAGCAGATACACACACGTGATTCCACCAGCTGGTACCAGACGCAACATCAAAACGACGTCGCGCTAACTTATCTAAACGCAGTCGTTTTAGCCCTCAACGCAATTACGCTAAAGCATCTGTTGATTTCAACACGCGCAACCAGACTTCACGCAAACGATGGCGTTTCATACCTTGCACTACCAAAACACGCTTCGACTGGTTTCACCACCGACCAGCTGCTAGCTCAAGAATCAGCTTTTACCCAAAAATACCAAAATCACGAAAACTTCCAGAATCGTTCTAAGTATGGTTCTCGACCTGAAAATGCAACTCAAACCTCGAAACAGAGATTCTAAACCAACAAAATCTCTATAAACCGATTAACTCCAACGATTAATCTCAATTAACAAATCCAGGTCTCACAGGTCGAATCCTGACATCGACAAAACGACCAAATCTGCTCTAATCGCATGATCCTGAAACATCATCGTCAATCTCTGCATGACACTGGTCGTCGTCAACTCCTCTCCTGACGGAACTATCACGGCGAGAGCTACTCCCAAGCTCTCTGGAACAATACCCATCCTCTGTGTGAACGCACTCGAAATAAACGAGTGGGTCGCCCCTGAGTCTAGCAAAGCGAGTGTAGTGACACCTAGCAAACGAATCTCTCCTGAAACAGAAACGTCACATAGGTACGCGTTTATGGTCATACTAAATCCCAAAAAGCAGTTAGAAGCCTAAAACATTTCTAAGTTCGCTAGTCCTATCCGTCAAGGTACTCAAGGCAAGTTCTAGAAGTTCTATAGTTCTTACTTATATCAACTTAGCAACTAAGGCAAAGAATTTCCTAGCAGTGTTCTATCTAGCATGCAATTCTAAAACACCCAGATAGCAACATGACAAAGCATGGGAACGACAGGAATTTAAGACAGAATACATGTGAGTAATGTCGTGTCCGGATCCGTAGCCTCTGCCTGCATCACAAAAACATGACCTGTGGTCTGTCTCCTCTTAGGGCAATCCCTAGAAATATGTCCTGACTCCTTGCAGTGAAAGCACTTTCCAGATCCAGCCATGCAAGGTCCCTAATGTTGCATACCGCACCCCTTTCAAACTGGGAACCCTCCCGGTCTAGGGTCTCTGGCCCCCTGCTTATGTGGTCTCTGCTGGCCCTACGATCTCTGCTGCTGCTGCCCCTGAGGATTTGGGCCCTTAGTAGGCCCCTAAAATGGTCTCTTCGCTGGCGGCTGCGAAGACTGGCCCCTGAAGGGCTGCTGCATCTGACGCTTCCTCTGGAAGTCATCCCTCATGTCCTTCCAGCCTCTCTCAGATCGGTATGCCCTGTTCACCGCTGCCGTATAAGTAGCCACGTTCATCATATTGACTGCGTGGTGGATGTCTGGTCATAGTCCATCAGTAAACTGCCGCAGATTCTCACTCTCCACAGTCGCATCGAGGGCACGAAGTGACACCCCCACTCGAACTGCCTCACATACTCAGCAACAGATTTGTCTCTCTCGCGGAGACTCATAAACTCCGGAATAAGCTGGCTCCGGGCATCAGCAGTGAAATACTTCTCAAACAACACCTTCTTTAATTCCTCCCAAGTCAGACTCTCCAGATATATACCAACCACCGTGCTCTCCGACCAAAGAGCGGCGTCTCCCTTCATCATGAAAATAGCACATCGGACCTTGTCAGCGTCCGGGAGACCCATGTAAGCATAGATGGTCTACAAAGATCGGATCCACTCCTCATCAACGAGCGGATCAGTAGTACCAGTAAACTCCTTAGGTCCCTGCTTGCGGAACCTCTCAGCAACGTCATCCTCATTCTACTTCTCGGGTCGCTCCAATTGTCGCTCCAAAAGCCTAGTGATCCCGGCTAGCATATCCACACTATCCCTCTCATATGGTTTCAGCTGAGGTGGTGGGGGAGGAGGAGGAGGCATAGAATCATCCTGGCGGCTCCTATCGCATCTGGGAGGCATATTGCTACACCAAAACCTTATCACGTAAATCTAAGTTCATGACTAAGCGTCTAACTCTTAAAATTCTAAGGTCAAATCTCATGCAGAAATAAAACATGCAGCATGCAAACATAAACATGAATCATAAAACAGTAAAACTCAAAGACTGGTAGTGCGACTTTCGAGCTAGCACCCCACCAGAACCACCGCTCTGATACCAACTGAAACAAAACAGACTCTAGAAAATTTTTTTTTTAATTCGTGTGCGGAATAAATAACTAATAGGTATGGCTCGTTTCCTTTAAATCATTTTCTCAACAATACTTGAAACTAAAGTAAATAAATATTTTAAAACATAAAATCATTCATACTGTTTAAAAACCCGACTGAGTAAAAGTACTGAACATGAACATGCTAAAAATCAATGTTTGAAAACCATATCATAACAAACTAAAGACATCATAGTGGTCATGGGGTACTGCTGCAACAGGCGCTTAGAGGTCCTCACCACCGGTCGGCATGAAATCAACAGGTTCATCACCTGCACAATTTAAACCTAGTGAGCCTAGAGGCTCAGCATGCTCTATCTTTTTAAATTATCAAGGTACATATACATAAAGTCACATGCGAGCACATACTTGTAATAACGTAACTTTAAAACATGCATGCATGGATGATCTTAAAACCTTGTTCGTACATTTCATAGCATATCATAACATATAGCGTACATAAGGCATGACATAACATAACATGAAAAACGTATGAGTCATATCAGTGAATGCGAGCAAGCGTGTGACTGATCAGTCGAAATAACGAACGTACGTGGCGGTGCGGTTCACCCCACCTTACCTCGGGATCCCAAGCACCTACTATGCCATTTCACCATGTCGTGATCACATGGATCCATAGGCTCATAATCATACAATAAAACAGGGGATCCCTGGGCCCAGCTACCCGGCTAACTTCCTTTGCCCACATCACTTCAATCCCTCAGGTTTTATCTTAAAAAAATCATGCTTGATCGTTTCATAGAATCTCATGATGCGTGCATTTCGTAAAACCATGCAATTTAAAAAATTAGCCCAACAATTTATATTTAATCATTTTCTTTAAAACATTTATGTACATAGAATACTACATATATAATTAAATATACATTCACGGGTTTCTATATTTTCTACTTCGGTCAAGGACTGGTTCAGGTGCCTGGCCCACTACTTCTAAGCCCAAAAGAACCTAAACTTATCTTAACATTTGAACTTGGCCTAATACAAGCCTTGGCCCATAACATAAAATTAAACCTTTAAAACTTGACTAACATACTACGTTGACCCAAATTTTGACTCAATTAAAAGCCATATGACCAATTTTGGCTTAATTAAAATCTAAGGATCAATTTTGACCAATTAAAGCTCAAATGACCAATTTGACCAAGTAAAATCCCATGGTCAATTTTGACTTACTTAAATATCCAATAATCTCAAATTGGACTTATAAAAAACTTATCCAATTTAATTAAAAGTTTGACCAAATAATTGATTTTAAAAGATTGACCAAAAATCATAAAGTTGGACATTCATCTTTAAAATTAAAATAACCGGTCCAACATTAAAATAACTCGGACCATATTTAAAATATTTTGAATCGACACTCGACTAACCGACCCGGTCCAATCAAACCTAACCAACCGGTCCAATTGAACCGAACCAACACACACAACCCTACGCAACACACACACGCCTCCATGAAAGCCCACGCAACCAGCCGCCACTCCTGTCTTTCGGCCGCCCAGCTCCGGCCAGCCTGGCCGGATCCCCGTCGGCTGGACCACCCCAGGGTCCAGCCGGTCCCAACTGGACCAGCCCTGGCTCGAACCATGAGCCACATGGTTCGGCCGAAGCCTCGCAATAGTGAAGTGTGTCGCCCTTCGCGTGTGGCTGCCCGAGCAGCCATGGTTCATCCAACGTCTAGCCTCAAACTCTACCTTCATGGACCACATCTAGCCCTCCCTTGGACGACCAAGACCCATACTCAAGCCCCCTAGAACAGCCTCAACCGAAGCCCCACACGATTGGATCAAAAACGTGTTAGAAAAATATGGCACATGCATGGATTTCAATCATGAAGCATAGATCTAAACGTGTTGCATACAATTCATGTCTTACATTTATAAAATCAGTATACTATAGCTTAAATGGTGAGAAAATGAATCGATATTACATGTCTGGCTTGGATAAACATGAGATCTGCGAGTTACTGATGTGCATGACGCGAGATCGGGACAGAAACCATCTTGGATCACCAAAATTCCTTGAATTTTCGATGGGGCTGCTATGGGAGGAGGGGACGGCTATCTTGGCAATGAAGGAGGCTAGGTTTTTGCAAAAGTTTGTGTTTGAAATAATGAGGGTTGCAAAAGTTTGTGTTTGAAATAATTAGGGTGACTAAAATGACCCCTAAGGCTTAATTAAGAAGTTAAAAGGGAATTTTACAAGCTTGACCCTCCACTAATTGAAATGCTAATTAAAACTTTAAACTTGGTTTAAAAATGTATAATTTTCGTAATAAAAGTTTCCTCAAATTTTAAAACACATTAAAATCCATTAAAACAACCTGTATAGGCGAAAAACGGGTTCCCTTCCAAAATAATCATAAAAACCCCTAATTTTTGAAATTTCTCCTCAGAAATAATAAATTTATTCTTAAAAATCTAACGACTTAAAAATTTCAAATTATTTTCATCTTGGTCGTCCCTAGTCTCGTCCACGCGTCCGGAACTCAAACAGACTGAAACATGACATGCATCCCATGCAACATAAAAATAATAAATAAATCACATAAAATGACATGTAATTAACTAAAATTATTTTCCCCCTAGTCATGCACTCATTTCTACGCATTCAAGAATTTCTAGGCGTTACAGCATACCAGAATGGTTGGTTCCTTGTGATGGCCACTCCATGGGCTTGTGTGTACACTGATGTAAGTGTATTTGTTTTGGTAAAATTATCTATTCCAATTTATCAAAATCGATCTAGGATGCAGCGAACTCGACCCAGAGTTTACAGAAAAATGTGAGGACCAAGATTTATTGGAAGTAATTAGTTATTAATCAGATTTGGTTAACAGTGGATTAGTCGGGATTAATCGGCTTGGAGAGTTAATCGGGTTGGTAGGGATCAACAGTGTGAGATTATCTGAGGGCTCGTGCTGCTCTGAGGTTGTGCACATTGTTCTAAAAGTATTGTGCAGTATAGCTTGTGCTGAGCTAGTGTGAACTGGTCTATTTTAGAATCTGGCAGTGTGTTTGCTGTGAGCTGATATCATATTTGAGTAGTGAGGCGTGAGCTGGATTCAGCTGGGGTGGTACTTGGTGTCCTGAGCTGAGTAGCAAGATCATGGGTATTTGTATGGTGCTCTTTGATGAATTCAGCATAGGCGTAAGCTCATGGTGATGTACAGCTTAGGTAAGAGCTGTTTGTGGCTTTTGGGTTGGATGCGAGCTATATGGAAGATCGGATCAGGTGAGAGATGATTAGCATGCGAGAGCTGATCTTCTTGCGAAAGCTGATCTATGCGTGAAAACTGTTGATATGAGAGAGCTGGTTGTGTTGTGTGTGCTGAGCTTCATGACAAAGCTGGATATAGTGTAGATGTCTGTGCTAATCAGAAAGCTTTGTAGACCAGATCAGAGGAATTTAAGTTGCATATATGTGATCGTTGACCAAGTGTTAGCCATTTTCTTCACCACATATCACCTTATCTTCTTCAAGAGCTCGAACAAGATATTTTCCTGAAACCCTTGTTATTGTTCATCGGAACTGTATTTTCCCGATTTTAGGAGATTGGCCAATCAGTTTTGAGCAAGGGTAGTACAATTGGAAACCTATATTCAAGCCTACATTTCATTACCCATTTGGAGGATGGTGGAGACCGGGATACAGAAGTCGATGAGAAGCTTCAGTACTCGATTTCTAACATTTTTCGGCCGAGTTGTGCTTTGGTTCAGGTAATCATGTTCTTCTTGTGCTAGTTTCAGTTCTTAGAGTTAATAATTGATCTTGAGTAGTATACGTGCTTAGTCGCAAGTCGAGCAGTCCAGGGAGCTTTGATCGTGAGTTGTTTAAGCTTTACCGAGCTGATTTCATGGGTGTTTGTACAGATTAGCACTTGTGGTTTCTGACGTGATTTTTTCGGCCTGAGCTGTTGGTCGAGAGCTGTGCTTTGATAGTGGTGTGTTCTCTTCTGTCTGTGAGCTTATTTGAGGTATTTTTGGTAAGATTATTGAAAGTTACGGATGGAACGAGTACTTTACAGCCTTGTAGAGTTGGAAATGTGTAATATGTGATTTTATGTGCTTTGTGGTTACTTGAATCTACATGTGGTAATTGAGTATCTGTTGCATTGATCATTGCATAACAACATGTGAGGTAATTGTGATGGATTCATGCATTCATATTGAGCCTGATATCGATTGATGGATAACCCCTGCACTTATTTTCCTTTTGAGATCCGGATGAGGTTGTTTGACAGACTCTCGTGGAGTGGTGTTGATCGGCACACTCACGATTGAGTGTAACTAAGGATGCACCGGGAATTGTCACCGACCCCTCATTTGATGTGACCTGGTAGAGTCCTGACGATTTACTTTCGGTCGAGCATGCCCGGATTGTTAGAGTAGATGCCCAACTAGCCAACTTGTGGCGTGTGGGTTTTATTGACTCTTGTGTATAACGATCTTTATTTATGAAATACGCATTTCTTTATGGAATTCTTTATTTTCATTATGTTATAATGTTAACAATTGTGTTGGATAAAGACCTAGAATGCACCATAGTGTATGTTAGATGTGATAGTGGATATGATGGCTATCATGAAACACATCTAATAATCACTGTGTATTCTGAACTCGTTCCTAGTCGATTGGGCCGTCAAAATGAGGATAAGGCCGCCCGAGCTTGAGACTAGCATCTGCGATGTGAAGTACCATGTTTCATTGGTAGGGAACATTGTGATGTTCTGAGCATGGAGATGGATAGTGACCTGGTGATCTATCGAACTACCCTCGTTCAGACTTTCCAAGTGGTTATCATTTGTCGAGTGGATAAGTCCGAGGTCTTGGTTGTACCGATTAGTCCTCACTACTTGAAACGTCATTGAGACTCTACATGATAGGTGCCTCACTTTGACCCGTTTACCGACTCACTTGGGGTCATTAGGTGGCGGGATTGGGTGAGGTCCCGATGCATGTAGGAGTCGATGCTTCGTTGTCGAGGATTCACCGCTCGCTCTCATGCGTGGATATCCTATGCTATCTGAGGAGATAATAGTGTATAAATCTATGGCCAGAGTACTGGATGTGTTTTAGGTAAATGGGTTTACCTAGTAACACTCGCGATGTCACTATTTAATCTCCAAGATGTATGCATAGCTATCGGATCTCTAGCGACTCTCGATTTACCAATGGTCGTTGATCTGATCGGGATATATGTGTTGAAAGGACCGTACTGTACGCTAACCACGACCGGCTGGTTCTTGCAGACACTATCAGTGATACCTAGGGGATCGTGGGGCGATGTTGCTAGGCGCTTTACCATGATGATGGCAAGTCCGAAATTGTGATTTAGGAGTCACAATGGTTGTGGGCCCACGGCTAGCTGTATCCCTGAACCATTGAGGGTCACACAAGTACTGGATTCACGATTCCCGCACGGAAACTGAGCTTAATGTGTTGAGCATAGGAGGATGATTTTAGGGAGTGCGACTTCCTAAAAGTCAACAGGGGTCAAATTGCGATTTCCCAAAGTTGAGGGGCTAAACTGTAATTTTGAACTAGGTGGTCTGAAAAATTGTTTTCGCATCATAATGTTCAATTTTGGAAACTGAGTCGATCGGTCCGATCTGATCGTCGATCGGAATTGTGATGAAGCCACGGTGGTACGGTTGAAACGGATGTTCATATGGACCTGGGCCCGCCCCAGGCCCATTGGGCTAGTGAAAGCCCATCATTGGTCTACTTATGCTAGACCTAGGGCTACACAAACAATACTTGACACACACCCTAGCCTACATAGCAGGCGCCGCCCCATCTCCTCTTCCCTTCTCCCTCGGCCGCCGCCTCACGCGCCGCCCGTCGTCGGCCACGCGCCGCCTCCCCTTGCTATCGGACTTGCTCCGATTGTCATGTTGAGGAGATTCCGTTCGTGTCGAATTCTTCAGTCTTTATAGTGCAGGCTGACGAAGGATTCTTGTTTCCGGTCGTGGACCTGATTAGACGATCTACCGCCGCCTACCGTGAAGAGCCAGATTCCCTGTGAATTTGGTTGGAGCCAGGCGCCTAGACGCCAGCAAGGTGACTTTCATTTAACCTCCTAAGCATGGTTTTATGATTGTATTTTGATGTATTGAACGTTTTTCGGGGCATTTTTAAACTTTCGCTGCGCCCCCGGGAAACGGGATCCGGATCCGCCACTGCGCCAACAGTGGTATCAGAGCCAAGACTCGGATCCTTCAATACATTTTTGTGCCATATTGCATCAGATTTCGAACTTTTCAAAATCAGAAAACAAAAAAAAAAACGCACGCCGGCACTGTAGCTGCCGCACGCCGGCACTGTAGCTGCCGCAAGCTGCTCGCGCGGCGGGCGCCGCCGTGCGACTGCCGTCCGGCATACCCTAGGCGGCGATGCGACGGCTGTTCTGTCTTCTAGGTTATGTTTCGGGCCTGTCCCGGGCAGCCCATGAAGTTTTCGGGCCAATATTTGAAATTGGGCCAATTTTGGTTGGACCAAAATTGATTTTGAAATTTTTGAGATTTGGGCCTAAAATTGTTTAAGCCCAATTTGATGCAATTAAAATTGACAAAATGCGATTTTATTTATAGAATATGATTTTATAATTAAAATATGTTTCGGGCCAATATTTGAAATTGGGCCAATTTTGGTTGGACCAAAATTGATTTTGAAATTTTTGAGATTTTGGGCCTAAAATTTTTTAAGCCCAATTTGAGGCAATTAAAATTGACAAAATGCGATTTTATTTATAGAATATGATTTTATAATTAAAATATGATTTTGTTGACAAAATATGATTTTATTTGTAAAATATGATTTTATAATTAAAATATGATTCTGTCGA
>KV016315.1:20669-35964 GCA_001598015.1 Dorcoceras hygrometricum
TTTGAGCTTTGCGTTTAGAGATCAGCTGTTGGCAGCAATGCTTGCGTAACCAAAGTGGCGTCGTTTTGGATTAGTAGATGCATCGTCGTTTTGAGTGATTTCGCGCGACCAGCAGATGAATTGTTTTGGAGAGAGCTATTGCCAGCTCTTGGTCGTTTTGCTTGCGAGAGCTGTTGTCAGCTGGTGTATTGCTACGGCATCGTTTTGATAAGTTGGAACGGTGTCGTTTTGGAGTTGTTTTGTGCGATTGCTTATTTGTTGCTGCTGCTGGATTTAGCGAAAGAAAAGAGGGCTGCTGCTGATAGACTCCTGCTGGTTACTTCGAGTGATTTCAATGATCAGCAGGCGAGGCTTTTAGAGGTATTTATAGAAGTGTTGATCGACACTTAGAATTATTTTGAGCCAGATATTTCTTATCTCTTCTCCAAACCCTCGTCGAGCTACTGTTCACCGTGAATTTCCACCGCCGATTCCCAACGCATCCAGCCTCTGTTTTTGAAAATCTTAGTGGCGCTGGATTCCCATTACTTAGCTCTTTCGTTTGCTACCCATTTGAGACGTTTTATTTGCACTGGAAGTGGAAACGCGAAGCTGCTGGAGTTCGATGCTTTTGAGAAAAGTCTGTACGTGAGTTCTTCTGCTAGCGTGAGCTTTTGGGTGAGCATTCCTGGTAGAATTGAGCTCTGTTCTTGTAGCTAATGCCTGCATAGAAGTGTAGGAATTGAATTAGACTTCTGGCCGTAGTATTAGCGTATTTATGATGAGATTGAGCTAAGATATTAGCTATGTTGTAGCAGATTTCAACTTCCAGGAAGTTCCTGCTGCGTGATTTGAGCCAGGAGAAATCTGTTGGGTAAATTGAAGAAGAAAGGTACGATTGAGCAGCCCTTAGCAGCTTTGAGCGTGGACATCTATATTTCAATGTTGTGAAATAGTGACTTGCTGTTATGTGGTTACGTGGAACAGTTTGATGAATTGCTTGAGCTATACATTCTGTTTGCACGTATTATGAATTGTATGCATTAAGCATTGATATTGAATGGCATTCATGCATACATCTTGAGCCTGAATTGATAAATTGACTGAAGTTGGCAGTGCTGCAGCTACGAGATGATGCACAGCGCTGGTGGAGGAGTACATCTAGGATGCTTCGAGATAGTGGGACGATGCTCACTTGGGATGCTTTCTGTGAGGCTTTTCGACGCGAATACACTCCAGAGTCCTACTTCGCTAGCCGGGAGCGTGAGTTTGATAATTTGAAGCAGGGTGATATGCGTGTGGCCGAATATGCGAGGCGGTTTTCTGCGCTTCTAGTGTACATGCCAGCTGTGGCGAACCAAGAGCGAACGAAGAGGAACAAGTTCTTGAAGGGCTTGAGACCTGACCTTTATCGGATGGTGCTGTCGGGATCCCCGGCGACCTTCATGGAAGCTATGAACAATGCGGTGGATATCGAGGAGAGTTTGATGGATCCCGAGGCTCCAGTGCATCAGACGACCGCGCGTGCTTCTCAGCCAGCTCAGGCGGTGTCGCAATCGTATCAGTCTCCTCAGGGGTCAAATCAGTCGAGTCGCCAGCAGTTTAGACCTAGAGGGAAGAAATTCAAGAAGAAGGGCCATTCGAGTTATTCTGGTTCCGTGAGCTCTGGTTCTGGCAGTGGTTCTGGTAGCGGTTCTGGATGCGGATTCTGTAGTCAGTGCGGAGGGAGGCATGAGACTTCGCAGTGTCTAGGAGTCCGAGGACTCTACCATCTTTGTGGTCAGCCGGGACACTTCGCTAGAGCGTGTCCTTCGATTGGAGGGCGGTCTACTGGTCAGTCGCAGCAGGGTTCCGCTAGTGGTTCTTCTCAGCGACAACAACCTTTTGCTCAGTCCCAGCGATATGGTTTTCAGCCTCGTGAGCCGTCACGTTTTGGAGGACCTTCCGACCCCCATTCCAGATTCCCCAACAGGCACAGGCGAACGCCTTGACAGGAGATCAGGCTGAGGAGACTCCGGGCATGGTGATTAGAGGTACATGCTCTATTTATGATTTTCCTGCGAGAGTTTTGTTTGACACTGGTGCATCACACTCTTTCATATCTGAGATGTTTGTGTTTGAGCGTGGGTTGAGTTCTTCCCCACTGTGTGATGTTGTTTCTGTGTCTACTCCTGCTGGTGTGAACCTGTGGTCCCGAGAGGTAGTAGTAGATTGCCTGATTAGGTTTGATGAGCATGTGTTGGTGACCAATTTGATTGTGTTGGGGATTAGAGATTTCGACTGTATTTTGGGAATGGACGTGTTATTTAGCTATAAAGCTACCGTCGATTGCTTCCATGGTGTGGTGAGATTTCGCCCTGATACGGGTGAGAGGTGGGATTTCTACGGCACGGATTCGAGGTCGAAGATTCCCCTAGTGTCCGCTATGGAGATGTTTAGCCTGCTATCGCTAGGTAATGCAGGATTCATGATCTATGCACTTGATAGTTCCCAGGAGCAGCGATTAGAGTTGCACGACATCCCCGTTGTTCGAGAGTTTCCCGACGTGTTTCCAGATGAGATTCCTGGATTCCCTCCTCGACGTGAGATCGACTTCAGTATTGAGTTGGTGCGTGGTACCGCCCCTATTTCTAGAGCTCCTTACCGGTTGGAGCCCGCAGAGTTGAAAGAGCTGAAGGAACAGTTGAGAGATCTCTTAGAGAAAGGCTTCATCAGACCGAGCATGTCGCCTTGGGGAGCTCCGATTCTCTTTGTGAAAAATAAAGATGGCACTATGAGGATGTGCGTGGACTTCAGACAGTTGAATAAGGCCACGGTGAAGAACAAGTATCCTCTGCCGAGGATTGATGACTTGTTCGATCAGTTGCAGGGATCGGTTGTTTACTCGAAGATTGATTTGCGCTCTGGTTATCACCAGTTGCGAATTAGAGACGCTGACGTTGCGAAAACAGCCTTCCGGACTCGATATGGGCATTTTAAGTTTCTTGTCATGCCTTTTGGATTGACGAATGCCCCTGCTGTCTTTATGGATTTGATGAATCGCGTCTTCAGCGAGTATATCGATCGGTTCGTTATCGTCTTCATAGATGACATCTTGGTGTACTCGAGGAGCAAGAGAGAGCACAAGGAGCATTTGAGACTTGTATTGCAGAGATTGAGAGACTCGCAGCTCTATGCCAAATTCAGCAAGTGCGAGTTTTGGCTCGACAGGATTATTCTTTTTGGTCACGTGATTTCGGCACAAGGAATTTCGGTGGATCCTAGCAAGGTCGAAGCAGTGCTTAACTGGGAGAGACCTCGAAATGTTTCAGAGATTCGTAGTTTCTTGGGGTTGGCCGGCTACTATAGGCGTTTCATTGAGAAGTTTTCTTCGATAGCCAGGCCTATGACGCAGTTGACTCAGAAAGATAAGAGATTTGTATGGACTGATGAGTGCGAGTACAGTTTTCAGACGCTGAAGGAGAAGTTGACTACTGCTCCTGTTTTGGCCCTACCGTCTAGCTCTGGAGGATTTGTTGTGTGCTCCGATGCTTCTCTGAGTGTATTAGGGTGTGTTTTGATGCGGAACGGGTACGCGATTGCGTATGCGTCTCGTCAGCTGAAGCCTCACGAGATGAGGTACCCGGTTCATGATTTGGAGCTGGCTGCGATAGTGTTTTCCTTGAAGATTTGGCGGTATTATCTCTATGGTGAAGAATTTGTGGTGTACACCGACCACAAGAGCCTGAAATATATCTTCACGCAGTCGGATTTGAACATGAGGCAGCGACACTGGATGGAATTGCTTAAGGACTTCGATTGTGAGATTCAATATCAGCCTGGGCGTGTGAACTTAGTAGCCGACGCTTTGAGCAGAAAGACCCAGCCTGATATGTTAGCGTCCTTGAGTATTTAGAAAGTTCATGAGGAATTGAGGCGATTCCAGTCGGGTGACCAGTATTTCCTTGTTTCTTCTCTTCAGGTGGAACCGCAGATTGTGATGAACATCAGGGAGGCGCAGAGGACCGACCCCTATATCCATGAGTTGAGGATTAAGGCGCAGTCGGGTCAGTCTGATGATTTTTCTGTTGCTTCTTATGGATGTTTAAGATTCCGAGGGAGATTAGTAGTCCCTAACCTGATTGATCTGAAGGATACCCTCATGAATGAAGCACATTGTAGTCGGTACAGTGTGCATCCAGGCGAGCGAAAGATGTACCATGCCTTGAAGTCTCACTACTGGTGGGCAGGTATGAAGAGCGACATTTCTGCTTTTGTTGCTAGATGTCTGAATCGCCAGCAGGTCAAGGCTGAGAGGATGAGGCCTGGTGGTTTGCTGCAGAGCTTGGAGGTGCCCCAATGGAATTGGGAGCACATCGCCATGGATTTCGTGACTCATCTACCTCGATCGAGTAGGGGATGTGATGCGATTTGGGTTGTGATTGATAGACTTTCGAAGTCAGCCCATTTCATTCCCTATGATGTGAGGTGTTCGATGAAAAAGATGGCGAAGTTGTACATCGACCATGTGGTTAGATTGCATGGAGTTCCGGTTTCGATAGTGTCTGACAGAGATCCGAGGTTCACTTCTCGCTTTTGGAAGAGTCTGCAAGCAGCAATGGGTTCGAGATTGGCGATGAGCACAGCCTATCACCCACAGACAGACGGACTGTCTGAGCGGACTATCCAGACTTTAGAGGATATGCTTCGAGCGGTAGTGATGGATTTCAGCGGTGGCTGGCAGGATTCGCTTTCCTTGGTGGACTTTTCGTATAACAACAGCTACCAAGTCACTATTGGAATGGCTCCGTTTGAGGCTTTGTATGGTCGAAAGTGCAGATCCCCGATTTTTTGGGAAGAAGTTGGCGAGAGACAGCTTTCTACACCGGAGTTTGTTCAGCACATGAAAGACCAAATTGATTTGATCCGGAGTAGAATGAAGGCTGCCCAAGACCGTTTCTCGAGTTATGCGAACAGAAGACGTCGACCGTTAGAGTTTGAGGTGGGCGATCGTGTGTTTCTCAAGATATCTCCTTTCAAGAGCGTGATGAGATTCCGATTTAAAGGCAAATTGGCTCCCAGATTCGTTGGTCCCTTTGAGATTATCGAGCGGATTGGACAGTTGGCTTATAGACTGAGGCTGCCCGAGGAGTTAGCCGTGATGCATGACGTGTTTCATGTGTCAATGTTGAGAAAATATGAGCCGGATCCATCCCACGTTTTGAGAACTGACGAAGTTGAGCTGGATTCTGCCTTGAGTTATGTTGAATATCCGATGCAGATCGTGGATAGGAAGGAGAAGCAGCTGAGGAACAAGATAATTCCATTGGTGATGGTCCAATGGAGCAAGCATGGCCGAGAAGAAGCAACCTGGGAAGTTGAGGAGAAGATGAGGCAGGACTGGCCTCATCTGTTTGAGCACTGAACGTACAGTATCTCGAGGTAATTTTCTTGTTTTGCTTTGACATTGATAAGTTTCTAGTGCAGATTTGCATGTTTGATTGGTTCTTCCCTGTGTTTGCCTTTGATTTCGAGGACGAAATCTCTTAAGTTGGGGAGAATGTGAGGATTGAGAATTTAGATTAGTGATTAATTGATTTGATTTGGGATTAATCACGTGAATTTTGAGCTTTCTGCCGATTTTGAGCGTTGCGATATTTTTTGGAAAATTCAGTCGTAGCGATTTTTGGTGCAAAGCTGTTAACAGTACGCTACTGTAGCGGAGTCAACGCAGGTCAACCTTACTGTAGCTCGCTGCTGGTGGAATTGGAATCAGCAGAGGTGATGTAAGCGTGACGCAAGGAGAGATGCTGGTTTTAGTTTCGAAGTTTGAAGTTGCTGCTGGCAGATGTTGCGATTAGCTTGAGATTGAACGAGGAAGTGACACGTGTTAGTCAACATTTTTGGAGTGTTGACTATTGAATTCAGCAGTTGCGCTTGTGAAAAGTGATCAGCTGATGGTTTGTGGAATCAGTCGCAAGAGCTGTCGATAGATATGATGACGTAGGCGTGACGTATTCCTTTCTGCTGGCAGTAGTTTGCGTTGCGATGGTTGCTGCTGACCAGCAGGCGTGCAAATACTTTTATGTTGAAAAGTGACGTCGTTTGGATTAGTATATGCGTCGTCGTTTTGAGTGACTTCGCGCGACCAGCAGATGGATTGTTTTGGAGAGAGAGCTGTCACCAGCAGATGGTCGTTTTGCTTGCAAGAGCTGTTGTCAGCTGGTGTATTGCTACGGCATCGTTTTGATAAGTTGGAACGGTGTCGTTTTGGAGTTGTTTTGTGCGATTGCTTATTTGTTGCTGCTGCTGGATTTAGCGAAAGAAAAGAGGGCTGCTGCTGATAGACTCCTGCTGGTTACTTCGAGTGATTTTAATGATCAGCAGGCGAGGCTTTTAGAGGTATTTATAGAAGTGTTGATCGACACTTAGAATTATTTTGAGCCAGATATTTCTTATCTCTTCTTCTCCAAACCCTCGTCGAGCTACTGTTCACCGTGAATTTCCACCGCCGATTCCCAACGCATCCAGCCTCTGTTTTTGAAAATCTTAGTGGCGCTAGATTCCCCTTACTTAGCTCTTTCGTTTGCTACCCATTTGAGACGTTTTATTTGCGCTGGAAGTGGAAACGCGAAGCTGCTGGAGTTCGAAGCTTTTGAGAAAAGTCTGTACGTGAGTTCTTCTGCTAGCGTGAGCTTTTGGGTGAGCATTCCTGGTAGAATTGAGCTCTGTTCTTGTAGCTAATGCCTGCATAGAAGTGTAGGAATTGAATTAGACTTCTGGCCGTAGGATTAGCGTATTTATGATGAGATTGAGCTAAGATATTAGCTATGTTGTAACAGATTTCAACTTCCAGGAAGTTCCTGCTGCGTGATTTGAGCCAGGAGAAATCTGTTGGGTAAATTGAAGAAGAAAGGTACGATTGAGCAGCCCTTAGCAGCTTTGAGCGTGGACATCTATATTCAATGTTGTGAAATCATTGAATGACATTCATTGCATACATCTTGAGCCTGAATTGATATATTGATTTGATTACCTGATTGGGTGCCACGTTGTGACTGACTGACTGTTGAGTCGTGTCCGAAAAGTCCAACGCTATCGTCGGAGTGGTGACTACCGGATTCGAGTGTCTACCACCGAGCTGTGATGGGCTGACGGGCCCCGATGATCACGGACCGATGATTTCCACCAGCTGATTGGCTGTGTGTGGTATAGAGGCTTGATTTGAGTTGCCAGTTGATAGACTGGTCTAGCTATCCGACTTCTTGATAGCCCTCATGCATTCATAGCATTGATTATAGCTTGTTGCATGTTTAGCTGTTTTGATAGCTTTTCGTACTGAGGCTTGACCTCGTACTTGTTTCCTGCTTTTGTTTTGTTTGGGTCTGTGTTGCCCATTTGCAGGAGCATTAGGTAATCAAGCTGGACCGAGTGGAAGTTCAGCTGGTCGATCCCCGCGTCCCTGAGTCCCAGTATATATATGATATGTATTGAACCGGGGGATGGCCCGTGTTATCGTGTATAGGGGATTTATATTTGGTTGATATACCTGTTGTGTTGGAGTTTGAGTCAACTCGTATTTTATTATCGCTATTTTGAATTTATGATTTGAAGTTCAGGCCTATTGTATTTCAAAAATTTTTAAGCCCTGATTTTAAGCTTCCGTGTTTATGCGCTTATTATGTGTTAATTGTTAGTAATTAGCACGGGGCCTGACACAACTCGTGAATCTGAGCTGTATTCGTGTAGAAACTGTTGGATTTCGCGAGCTAAAATCTGAATTTTCGTTGGTCTTTGCTGGGTTGACCGTCCAACAGCTGGTTTGACTTTCCTGCGTCTGGTTACACTGTAGCTTGCGACTGCATTCTTTGTCGACTGCTTGCAACTCTCTGTAGCCTGCGACTGGATGTACTGTTGCTACCTGCTGGTTATTACCATCGCAAGGAGCATCTGCTGAATCTTAGCGCGAAGGCAAAACGCTGTCGTATCTATTAATCCAAACGACATCGTTTTGCTATCGCTAACTTCAATTATCAACTGCTGGATTTAACTAATCCAAACGACATCATAAGGGTTACGTCAGCATTGCTTCCACCTGCTGGTTCTCTAGTCGCAACGCATTACTCTGAATCCCCTGCTGCTGGTCCAAAACACAGCGTCTCAACTTAACGAACGACGTCGTTCTACTTATCTTCGCAACTGTCCAGACTTCATTATCTTTGCGTCGCGTCTGGCAATCATCGTTGCATCTGGATCTTTGCAGCTGGTTGTCCAGTCGTTGGTCGTGAAATGCTTGCGACTGGATTTTCCAACGACTGGTTAGATCAAACGATGCGTATCAACTTATTCAAACGACATCGTTTGCTATGCATCCTCGACTGGTTGATTATACTTCACTGCTGCTGTGTCTGGATGTACTGTAGCTGCCTGCTGGTTGTTGCAAACGCAAAAGCTATCTGCTGAATATTAGCACGAAGGCAAAATGCTGTCGTATCAACTTATTCAAACGACATCGTTTTGCTATCGCTAACTTCAAAAGCTCTCGACTGATTGTACTGAAGCTTCCTACTGATTCCATCTTTGTGATCCAGCTCTTACGCTTCTCTTCACAACTGCTAATAGCTTTAGCTTCCTACTGATTGATGACGTCACTGCTGATGTCATCTACGCTTAGCGTTCCAGCTGAACTTCTTCTTCTTCGATCTATTTCTCCAGCAGACTTCAAAGTTCCTGTTACACTGGTTTCTTTTGATATTCCAGTTGGGGACTACTCCTTTCATTGGTGAAACCTTAAGGTACACTTTTTCACCTACTTCGAATGCCAAAGGTCTTCTCTTTAGATCTGCCCAGCTCTTCTGTCGATCCTGGGCTGCCTTCAGTCTCTCCTTGATAATGGCTACCTTTTTCACTGTCTCTTGAACGAGCTCAGGTCCAGTGATAGCCTTCTATCCAACCTCATCCCAATATAGAGGCGATCGACATTTCCGACCATAGAGGGCTTCATATGGTGCCATCCCTATGCTGTTGTGGTAGCTATTGTTGTATGCGAACTCTATTAGGGGTAGATGTTCGCTCCAATTGCTACCCAAGTCTAATGTGCAAGTCCGCAGCATGTCTTCTAGGGTCTGGATGGTCCTCTCAGTTTGTCCATCTGTTTGCGGGTGATAAGCAGTACTGAGTACTTCCCATGGCTTCTTGGAAGCTCTTCCAGAAACAAGATACGAACCTTGGGTCCCTATCTGACAGGATGCTTGTTGGAACTCCTTGCAGCCTGACGATGTTGTCCATGTACAACGAAGCTAACTTGTCCAAGCCGTAGTTCATTCGGACAGGTAGAAAATGCGCGGATTTTGTTAACCTATCCACGATTACCCATATTCCATCGTGGCCTAGTCTTGTCTTCGATAGACCAACTACAAAGTCCATGGATATGTTTTCCCACTTCCATTCTGGAATTTCTAGTGGTTGTAACAATCTCCAGGTCTTTGATGTTCAGCCTTGACTTGTTGGCATACATGGCATCTTGCAACAAAATCAGCAACATCTCTTTTCATCCCATTCCACCAAAAGTGTCCTTTCAAATCTCTGTACATTTTTTTACCTCCCGGGTGGATTGAGAATTTGGACTTATGAACTTCAGACATCACTTCCTGACGGAGGTTCTCGACGTCGGGTACACATAGTCGTCTGTTCATCCATAGGATCCCATCTTGGTCCGTTCGGAAATCAGGCGATTCCCTTTCCTTGATCTGATCTTTCAGTCTCATCATGCTGGGGTCTTGATCTTGTTTTAGCTTGATCAATTATTTAAGGCATGGTTGGTCTGAGACCGAAGATAGTATCACCTTGTTCATATTCTTCCTACTTAGCGCATCGGCCACCTTATTTGCTTTTCCTGGGTGGTAGTTGATCGTTAAGTCGTAGTCCTTTAACAGCTCGAGCCATCTCCTCTGTCTCAAATTCAATTCCTTCTGAGTGAATATGTACTTGAGACTTTGATGGTCGGTGAATACTTCGCATTTTGCACCATAAAGATAGTGTCGCCAAATCTTTAGGGCAAAAACCACCGCTGCAAGCTCTAAGTCGTGAGTCGGGTAGTTGCGTTCGTGCGTCTTCAGTTGCCTTGAGGCATACGCAATTACTCTGCCGTCTTGCATGAGCACACCCATATTGCATGAGCACATATCCTAGCCCTTCTTTCGAGGCATCACTGGAGATGGTAAAGCCTTTGTCCCCTACGGGTAACGTCAGAACAGGGGTATATGCAAGCTTCGTTTTCAAAATCTCGAAGCTTGTCTCACACTCTTCGTTCCAGTTGAACTTGGAGTTCTTCTGGGTGAGTTTAGTGAGTGGTAAGGCTATAGAATAGAAGCCTTCTACAAACTTCCGATAGTAGCCGGCCAACCCCAAGAAACTTCTAACCTCTGTCACCGTCTTAGGTGCAGGCCAGTCCATTATGGCTTCTACCTTCTTTGGATCTACTGACACGCCTGCTTCGGAGATTATATGGCCTAGGAATGCCACACTTTTTAACCAGAATTCGCACTTCTTGAATTTGGCGTACAGTTGTTTCTCTCGCAGGGTCTGGAGGCTAATTCGGAGATGTTCCTGGTGGTCTTCTTCGCTTGATGAATATACTAGTATATCATCTATGAACACCACCACAAATTTGTCGAGGAATGGTCTGAATACACGGTTCATGAGGTCCATGAAGGCCGCTGGTGCATTGGTTAGACCAAATGGCATTACTGTGAATTCATAATGACCATACCTTGTCCTAAATGCAGTTTTAGGGACATCCTCATCCCTGATCTTCAGTTGGTGATAACCCGACCCCAACTTGGAGAAGGTTGTGGCTCCCTTGAGTTGATCGAATAGATCGTCAATTCTCGGAAGAGGATACTTGTTCTTGATTGCGATCTTATTCAACTCTCTGTTGTCGATACACAATCTCATGGTTCCATCCTTCTTCTTGGCGAATAAGACTGGAGCTCCCCAAGGTGATACACTGGGTCGGATCTGCTTTTTGTCTAGAAGTTCTTGTAATTGCTCCTTGAGTTCCTTGAGTTCTGCAGGTGCCATCCGATAGGGTGCCTTTGATATTGGGGCCTATCCTGGCACTAGGTTGATCTCGAACTCAATTTCTCGATCAGGCACTTTTCCAGGTAATGTTGGGGATCCAAATCACGCCCCCCGGCGAGGCAGCGGAAGAACAGAAAAACATGTCCGGGTGACGATCAATACGATAAACAATACACAATATGACATTCATAGGGTGTTCAAAACACCACCTTGCTGGCAACTCGTGCCAGGCTCCGACCGGTTTCGTAAAGAAAACGGCACTTCACGGTAGACTGCGGTAGTTAACGCCATTCAAGTACACGACCGGAGACTAGATTCCTTCGTAAGCCTGCACTATAAGAGCTGACGAGATCTGCACGGACGGATTCTCCTCGTCAAAATTGGCAGGAACAAATTCCGACGAAGAGGCAGCGGCGGCGGCGGCGGCGGCTCTTTGAGAGAGAGGGGGGCGGCTACCAATGCTAGGGTTAGGGTTTAGAGTCTAGTGTTAAATTTATTAAGTCTTGGCTTAATTCTACCTTAAGTAGAATTAAAAGGTGGACTTGGACCGGCCCAACGGGCCTGGTTCCAACGGATGAACATTCAATTCATCCCCATCACAGAGACTTCATTATAACTCCGATCGCCGATCAAATCAGACCGATCGACTCAGTTTCCAAAACTGAATACTATGATCTGAAAAACCATTTTTCAGAACCCCAGTGCAAAATGACCGTTTTGCCCCTCAACATCGGCAAATCACTATTTGACCTCTGTTGACATTTTAGGAAGTCGCACTCCCAAAATCCTCTTCTCATGCTCAACACATTGAGCTGAGTATCCGTGTGGGAATCTCGAATCCAGTACTTGTGTGACCCTCAATGGTTCAGGGATACAGCAAGCCATAGGCCCACAACCATTGTGGCTCCGGAATCACAATTCCGGACTTGCCCATCGGATCATGGTAAAGCGTCTAGCAACATCGCCCCATGATCCCCTAGGTATCACTGATAGTGCCTGCAAGAACCAGTTGGTCGTGGTTAGCATACAGTACGATCCTTTCAATCCATATATCCCGATCAGATCAACGACCATTGGTAAATCGAGAGTCGCTATAGATCCGATAGCTATGCATACATCTTGGAGATCGAATAGTGACATCGCGAGTGTAACTAGATAAACACATTTACCTAAAACACTTCTAGTACTCTGGCCAGATATTCATACACTATTATCACCTCAGATAGCATAGGATATCCACGTATGTCTGCGAGCGGTTAATCTTCGACAACGATGCATCGACTCCTACATGCATCGGGGTCTCACCGAATCACGACGCCTTATGACCCCAAGTGAGTCGGCAAACGGGTCAAAGTGAGACGCCTATCATGTAGAGTCTCAATGACGTTTCGATTCATGAGGACTAATCAGTACAACCAAGATCTCGGACTTATCCACTCGACAAATGGTAACCACTTGGAAAGTCCGAACGAGGGTAGTTCGATAGATCACCAGGTTACTATCTATCTGCATGCTCAGAAGATCACAATGTTCCCTACCAATGAAACATGGTACTTCGCATCGCAGATACTAGTCTCGAACTCGGGCGGCCTTATCCTCATTTTGATGGCCCAATCGACTAGGAACATGTTCAGAACACACAGTGACTATTAGATGTGTTTCATGATAGCCGTCATGCCCACTATCACATCTAACATATACTTTAGTGTATTCTAGGTCTTTACTCAACGTAATTGTAAATTATCATACACACAATAAAAGTAAATAATTCCATATGAGTAAATGCGAATATCTTATATAATGATTGTCATATACAAGAGTCTATAAACCCACACGCCACAAGTTGGCTAGTTGGGCATCTACTCTAACAATATCCCACTTGCCCTAAAGCCAACTACTCATCAGACGCAGTCCCATTGTTTCGCGATGTTTTTCAAACAACGGTCCAGGTAAGGGCTTCGTAAGTGGATCAGCAACGTTGTCCGCAGAGGCGACTCTCTCAACTGCTATGTCACCTCTAGCCACAATATCCCGAATTATGTGGTATTTCCTCAGTATGTGTTTGGATCTTTGGTGAGACCTAGTCTCCTTTGTTTGCGCAACGGCACCCGTGTTGTCGCAGTACATCGGGACTGGACCAACTCCATTAGGAATGATGCCCAACTCTTGGACGAAATTCCTTATCCAAACGGCCTCCTTAGCAGCAGCTGATGCTGCAATGTACTCAGCCTCAGTGGTTGAATCCGCGATGGTGTCTTGCTTGGAACTCTTCCAAGAGACAGCACCACCATTGAGCATGAATACAAATCCAGAGGTTGATTTCGAATCATCCACGTCACACTGGAAGCTAGAATCAGTGTAGCCTTCCAGTTTCAGTTCACCACCCCCTTAGACCATAAACATATTCTTAGTCCTTTGTAAGTACTTAAGAATATCCTTCACTGCCTTCCAATGCAATTGGCCGGGGTTGGCCTTGTAGCGGCTCGTGACACTCAGAGCATATGCGACATCCGGTCTAGTCGAGATCATGCCATACATAATACTACCTATTGCCGAGGCATATGGTACACGTGCCATATTCTGTATCTCCTCATCAGTCTTTGGACACATAGACTTGGATAGAGTGACCCCGTGGCACATAGGTAGGTGTCCTCTCTTGGACTCTTCCATAGAGAACCTCTTAAGTACGGCATCGATGTAGGTATCTTGGGTGAGTCCGAGCATCCGTTTAGATCTATCCCGATAGATCTGTATTCCAAGAATATAGGATGCTTCACCCATGTCCTTCATCGAAAATCTGCTAGACAACCATACTTTAGTTGACATAAAGTACGAGGAACGTCACAGCGCTTTTAACTACCTTTTTATAGACACATGGCTCCTCGGGATTCTTGATGAAACCAAATTCCTTAATTGTTTCATCGAATCTCAGGTTCCAACTTCGCGATGCTTGTTTGAGACCGTAGATCGATCTCTGAAGCTTGCATACCTTATGCTCTCTTCCGACAGATGTGAACCCTCAGGCTGCGTCATATAGATCTCTTCCTTAATGTTTCCATTAAGGAACTCAGTTTTCACATCCATTTTTCATATCTCATAGTCGTACCATGTGGCTATGGCTAACAATATTCTAATTGACTTGAACATTACGACTGGCGAGAAGGTTTCATCATAGTCAACACCTTGCCTTTGAGTGTAACCTTTCGCGACCAGTCGTGCCTTGTAGGTCATTACCTTACCATCAGGCCCAAGTTTCCTCTTGTATACCCATTTACACCTAATAGGAACAATTCCTTCGGGAGGGTTAACTAGAGTCCAAACTTGGTTAGCATGCATTGAGTCAAACTCAGACTGCATTGCTTCAAGCCACAAATTAGGATCAGCATCGGAAATTGCCTCCTTGAAAGTTCTTGGATCAGATCCAACAACTTGATCACCTTGATCATCTTCAAGGAGAAAACCATATCTCTCAGGAGCCCTAGGAATCCTTTCGGATCTCCTAGGTGCGACCATTTCTGGTACTGGCTCTGTAGGTGTAGGAGACTCACCTGGTACTTCGATTGGATCTCGAACCTCTTCGAGTTCTACTATTTTGTCCTTTCTATCAAGTAGAGATTCCCTTTCCATAAAGGTGGAATTCCTAGAAACAAACATTTTTGTTTCGCTGGGATAGTAGAAGTAGTATCCAATGGAATTCTTTGGATACCCAATGAAGTAGCATAAGATGGATCTCGTATCCAGCTTATCTCCCACAGTCTGCTTCACGTAAGCAGGACATCCCCAAATCCTCATAAATGAGTACTTGGGAGGTTTGCCCATCCATATCTCATACGGAGTCTTATCCACTGCCTTGGTGTGGACATTGTTCAACAACATTACCGCCGTTTCGAGCGCATAGCCCCAAAACGAGGTAGGAAGTTCAGTGAAGCTCATCATAGATCGAACCATGTCCAACAAAGTCCGATTACGACGCTCCGCTACACCATTGAACTGGTGGCCGGAGGGGTCCACTGTGAGAGAATCCCATTCTCTTTCAGATATTCTTGAACTCAGTACTTAGGTATTCACCACCTCGATCAGATCGAAGTGACTTAATACTTTTGCCTAATTGATTTTCTACTTCAGCCTTGAATTCTTTGAACCTTTCAAAGGATGCAGACTTGTACTTCATCAAGTACAAGTACCCATACCTAGAGTGATCGTCGGTAAAGGTGATGAAGTATGTGTGACCGTATTTAGTACCAATACTAAACGG
>KV016317.1:2558-16171 GCA_001598015.1 Dorcoceras hygrometricum
CTCTGAAGATCACGGACCGATGATTTCCACGGTTGATACACCGTGAGGGTATAGAGGCTGACTGAGATGATTACCAGTTGATACACTGGTGTAGCTATCCGATCCTTGATAGCCCTCATGCATTTCATAGCATTGATTATAGCATGTTGCATGATTAGCTGTTTTGATAGCTCTTCGTACTGAGGCTTGACCTCGTATTTGTTTTCCTGCATTTGTATTTTGGGTCTGTGTTGCCCATTTGCAGGATCTTCAGGTAACCAAGCTGGACCGAGTGGAGCGCCAGCTGGTCGATCCCCTTTTCCTTGAGTCCCAGTTATATTATGATATGTATTGAGCCGGGGGTGCCCCGTGATTCTATGTATTTGGGGATCTATTGTTGATTTGAGATTTGTGTTACCTGTTTTGTATGAGTTTGAGTTAACTCGTATTTTGAGTATTGATATTTTGAATGAATGTTTTGAGTTCAGGCCCATTTTATTTCGAAAAATTTTTAAGCCCGATTTTACGCTTCCGTGATTATGTGCTTAATTGTGCTCTAATCTTGTGAGTTTAGCATGGGGCCTGACACTTTGCCCTGAAAATATGGACACATTACCTTTGCAGGGAGAAGTGTGAAATATTTACAGATCATAAAAGCCTTAAGTACTTTTTCACCCAAAGGGAACTCAATATGAGGTAAAGGAGATGGTTAGAGCTGGTAAAGGATTATGATTGAACCATCAACTACCATCCAGGAAAGGCAAACGTAGTAGCTGATGCTATAAGCAGGAAGTCAATAGGTTTAGCCCAGCTCACTGTCCAGAGACCATTGACTTATGAAATTAAGAAGTTCGGAATAGAATTGTTTTCCGGTGATAGTGTTGTGGTCTTGGCAGATCTCTCCATACGATCAAATCTGATAGACCAGATCAGAGAAAGACAGCTGAAAGATGAGCAACTGATGAAGTGGGTTGAGCAAGACAAAGAGAGAGGTAGCAATCTCTATACCTCAGAGGGAGGAGTTGTTAGATATCAGGGCCGAATGTGGGTGCCCCAAGTAGACACCATGAGAATAGATTTGATAGCTGAAGCCCATACAACCCCATACTCCGTGCATCCGGGGAGTAGAAAGATGTATAAGGATCTCCAGAAGTATACTGGTGGCCAGGAATGAAACATGCCATTTCCAGATTTGTCTCAGAATGTCTAACATGCCAACTGGCGAAAGCTAAACATCAAAGACCAGCTGGAATACTGAAGCCCCTGCCCATACCAGAGTGTAAATGGGAGGGTATTGCTATGGATTTCGTAGTTGGATTGCCCAGAACTGCCCTAGGATACAATTCTATATGGGTTATATTAGACAGACTCACTGAGTTAGCTCACTTCTTACCAGTTAAGACAACTTATGATGTGAGCAAGTATGCCGATTTGTATGTGAAAGAAGAAGTGAGGCTGCATGGTTTTCCAGTTTCGATTGTATCCGATAGAGATCCAAGGTTTACGTAAGCTTTCTAGAAGATTCTGCGTAGAGCTTTAGGTACTAAGCTGACCTTTAGCACAATTTTTCACCCCCAGACCCATGGTCAATCAGAAAGGGTAATGAAGCTCTCTATGGCCGCAAATGTAGAACACCTCTTCACTGGGATGAAGTTGGTGAGAGAGCTGGTTTAGGACCAGATGTATTGGAGCAAACAGCAGAAGCTGTTAGAAAGATAAGAGAACGAATGAAAGGTGCTCAAAGCCGGCAGAAGAGTTACGCAGATAATAGGAGAAGACGATCATGTATTTCTGAGAATTGCTCCAATGAAAGGAGTGATGCGTTTTGGGAAGAAAGGAAAGCTGAGTCCAAGATATATTGGTCCTTATGAAATTTTGGACAAAATAGGAATGATGGCTTATCGATTAGCACTGCCCCCGCATCTGTCTTCAGTGCATAGTATGTTTCATGTTTCAGCTTTGAGGAAATATATTCCCAAACTGTCGCACATACTAAGCTACGAGCCAATTCATTTGGAACCAGATCTGAGTTACGAAGAAAGACCCGAGAGGATTCTTCTTAGAGAGATTAGGAGGTTGAGGATCGTAGTATTCCAATGGCTAAAGTACAGTGGTCTAACCAAACAGAAAGAGAAGTTACGTGGGAAACTGAAGCTGATATTCATAGTCTTTAACCAGAGCTGTTTGGTAAGTAATTTAAGAGGACAAAATTTCAATAAGGAGGATGGAGTTGTAGCGCCCCAAAATCCATAGGACCACAATATTAACCCCTTTTTATTTTTAAGGGTCATTGTGATAATTCAAAAATTCAGATTTCAACTTAAGTTAGTTTTATTTATTTAAAATCTGATTTCTTTCATTCAGATTTGAGACACGGACCAGAAGGTTCCAGATAGATTTCGCCCCAAGCACAAACTCGAACTGATTTCAGATTTCATAATAAAAATGCTAATGAATGAGCAATTTGTTCCTTTTTAAAATATTTTGGCAAATTTGCAAATTAAAATAGTGAGAGGGAGTTTTTATCAAATTTTAAAGTGAAGGGCATGGTGTGCCATATTTAATAATTGTACTTTCCACCTGCTACAAACCTTACTCTCATATATTAATGATTTCATGAGAATAGAGCTCATTCTACTTGCCATGAAATTTCTTTCGTACTCTCAAAATTCTAAAGAGCTCGTCGTTTGTGCTTGAGGAGGTCTTCTGCAGAAACCCGCTGTTCTTTGTGTTTCCAATTAAGGCAAGTAAAAGTTGATTCCTTGCTACATCATGAAAGTATATATATTGTTTTCTCCAGTTCTGTGATTGCTTGCCTGTTTTACGCCCAAGTTTTAGCTTATGTTCATGCTTTTGCTTGGTTTATGAAAATGCATGATCGGGTTGTTTCTGTTTTAAAACTCTCCAAATGTGTTTTAGTAAGATGGAAGCTGATTTTAAAACCACTGAGCTCTATAGATTTGAGTTTTATGTATAAGTAAGAACTTCTCTGTTCTGGTGAATGGCGGTGTCTGGACTTGACTCCAAGGAATCAACGATGCTGGTTAAATCGGGAATTTTGTACCGGTTAGATAGGCGGAGCTGGTATCTTTGGTTGTCGTCACGATACTGCAGCACTAGTTCCATGGTCAAATCTGTATATTTCATGCTAGTGTTATGATTCTTGAGTCAAATCTGTTTTTCGCATGTCAAATCTGTTTCGCACCTAATCACTGTTTCTACATTAGACAGACTCACTGAGTTAGCTCACTTCTTACCAGTTAAGACAACTTATGATGTGAGCAAGTATGCCGATTTGTATAGTGAAAGAGAAGTGAGGCTGCATGGTTTTCCAGTTTCGATTGTATCCGATAGAGATCCAAGGTTTACGTAAGCTTTCTAGAAGATTCTGCGTAGAGCTTTAGGTACTAAGCTGACCTTTAGCACAATTTTTCACCCCCAGACCCATGGTCAATCAGAAAGGGTAATTTCAGATTTTAGAAGATCTACTCAGGGCTTGTATCATAGATTTTTCAGAGAGTTGGGATTTAAAGCTATCCTTGGTAGAATTTAACGTATAATAACAGCTTTCAAGCTTCGATACAGATGGCCCCATATGAAGCTCTCTATGGTCGAAAATGTAGAACAACTCTTCACTGGGATGATGTAGGTGAACGGACTGGTTTAGGTCCAGATGTGATAGAGCAAATAGCTGAAGCTGTTAGGAAGATTAGGGAGCGGATGAGAACAGCTCAAAGCAGACAGGAGAGTTATGCTGATAATAGATTCGAGATCTGAGTTTTGAAGTTGGTGATCACGTGTTTTTAAAAGCAGCTCCGATGAAAAGAGTGATGCGTTTTGGGAAGAAAGGAAAGCTGAGTCCAAGATATATTGGTCCTTATGAAATTTTGGACAAAATAGGAATGATGGCTTATCGATTAGCACTGCCCCCGCATCTGTCTTCAGTGCATAGTATGTTTCATGTTTCAGCTTTGAGGAAATATATTCCCAAACTGTCGCACATACTAAGCTACGAGCCAATTCATTTGGAACCAGATCTGAGTTACGAAGAAAGACCCGAGAGGATTCTTCTTAGAGAGATTAGGAGGTTGAGGATCGTAGTATTCCAATGGCTAAAGTACAGTGGTCTAACCAAACAGAAAGAGAAGTTACGTGGGAAACTGAAGCTGATATTCATAGTCTTTAACCAGAGCTGTTTGGTAAGTAATTTAAGAGGACAAAATTTCAATAAGGAGGATGGAGTTGTAGCGCCCCAAAATCCATAGGACCACAATATTAACCCCTTTTTATTTTTAAGGGTCATTGTGATAATTCAAAAATTCAGATTTCAACTTAAGTTAGTTTTATTTATTTAAAATCTGATTTCTTTCATTCAGATTTGAGACACGGACCAGAAGGTTCCAGATAGATTTCGCCCCAAGCACAAACTCGAACTGATTTCAGATTTCATAAATAAAAATGCTAATGAATGAGCAATTTGTTCCTTTTTAAAATATTTTGGCAAATTTGCAAATTAAAATAGTGAGAGGGAGTTTTTATCAAATTTTAAAGTGAAGGGCATGGTGTGCCATATTTAATAATTGTACTTTCCACCTGCTACAAACCTTACTCTCATATATTAATGATTTCATGAGAATAGAGCTCATTCTACTTGCCATGAAATTTCTTTCGTACTCTCAAAATTCTAAAGAGCTCGTCGTTTGTGCTTGAGGAGGTCTTCTGCAGAAACCCGCTGTTCTTTGTGTTTCCAATTAAGGCAAGTAAAAGTTGATTCCTTGCTACATCATGAAAGTATATATATTGTTTTCTCCAGTTCTGTGATTGCTTGCCTGTTTTACGCCCAAGTTTTAGCTTATGTTCATGCTTTTGCTTGGTTTATGAAAATGCATGATCGGGTTGTTTCTGTTTTAAAACTCTCCAAATGTGTTTTAGTAAGATGGAAGCTGATTTTAAAACCACTGAGCTCTATAGATTTGAGTTTTATGTATAAGTAAGAACTTCTCTGTTCTGGTGAATGGCGGTGTCTGGACTTGACTCCAAGGAATCAACGATGCTGGTTAAATCGGGAATTTTGTACCGGTTAGATAGGCGGAGCTGGTATCTTTGGTTGTCGTCACGATACTGCAGCACTAGTTCCATGGTCAAATCTGTATATTTCATGCTAGTGTTATGATTCTTGAGTCAAATCTGTTTTTCGCATGTCAAATCTGTTTCGCACCTAATCACTGTTTCTACAGTCAAAATCTGTTTCCCGCCTAGTGATATCATTCCAGAAGCCAAATCTGTTATCACGCTAGCGCTACTATTCTTATAGTCATATCTGCTTTAACGCTAGCGATACTGTTCATATAGCCAAATCTGATTCTCACATCTGTTTCACGCTAGCGACATTATTCCCATAGCCAAATATGTTTTCCATGACTAGATCTGTTTCGTACCCGAGTACTGTTTTGTTAATCCAAATCTGTTTCCACGTCAGCGATATATCTCCTGTAGCCAAATCTGTTGCTCAGTGAAATTTTAAAAAGAAATGATATTTTAAAGGAAGTGAACCCCGATGATTGCCGATCCGATTTCGATCAGATAATTGTTTAAAGGAAGTAATGTTCAGTTTGAAAGGATTTAATAACAGACGGTCATATTGGAAGGGTGAGCTAGCTGTCTAAGGAATCAGTTGGTCCTTCATATTGTCAACTGAATTCAGATGTAGCTTGATCAAGCGCCAACAGACCTAAGGAGAGCTTCTAAGCCATAAGTCACACGAAAACATAGATGAGATCTGGGTTGCATTCCCAAATATGATTTTCACGAAGGGAAATTATGTTTAACTGACTTCCTTTAAACTACGACTATTTTAATTTATGTATGTGTCTGCGTGCACTAAGTGATCTTTGTTATTCTCAGTTTTTGCTTGCTGAGCCCCTAGGCTCATTAGCTTTTATGGTGCAGGTGAGTCAGATCTGGGGCAGACGGGAGGCGGAAGCTGAATCAGCTGTGGTATATGTGTTTATCGAAGGCCAGCTTTTCCGTGTTATTGTTGTTTTTGATCTTTTGTCAAACCTGTATTCAGATTCATTACAACAATGGAGAATTCATATAGAGTTCCAGTAGTTGTAATATAGCATTTTGTAACTTGAACCTCAAATCTGTTGTTGCTACTTTATTTTGGCGCCACTGGTTCAATTGTTTTGTATATCGCTTTCGTAAAGAAATACAGCTTACGATATTTTGTATTTAGCCCTTCTATTCCCTCCTTTATTACATTTAATTCGAATCCGTTGATACCCATGGGCTTGGGTGTCACAGTATCCATGAAGTGTGAGCCATAACATAAGCGATTGATCAATCTAAGAACCAACGTACGCGGCGATGCGGTTCACCCGACCTTATAATCCCTCGCACCTCTATGCTGCCACTTCACCATGTCGTGAACACATGGATCCATAAGCTCGTAATACATTAAAAAACAGCGGATCCTTGGGCCCGGTATCCCGACTACCTCCCATCGTAAACTTGTCACACATCACTTCAATCCCTCGAAAATATTTTTCTTTTCCTTCATGCCTTAACATTTTATAAAGCTTCATGATGTATGCATTTCATAAAAACATGCAATTTAAAAATCTTATCCCGTCAATATATATTTAATTCTTTCATTTAAAACCTTATCATACATAAAATACTACATATATAATTAAATATATATTCATGAGCTTCTAGATTTTCTATTCCGGTCAAAGACTGGTTCAGGTGCCCGGTCCACTAATTCTAAGTCCAAAATCCTAGACTTAACCTAAAATTGAAACTTGACTCTATACATGACTTGACTCATAAGTGTAAAATTGAACTTTAAAAAGTTTATAAAATACTCACTAATTTAATTTAAAAATATGACTAAATAAAATTCTCTTGACCGCAATTTTGACTTTAAAACTTAAAAAAAATATTAGGTCCATAAAATCATTAAAAGTTTGACTTAAAATATTTGACCAAAAATTCTTAAAATTAGATCTAAAACCTTAAAATTAAAATACTCGGTCCAGAAATAAAATAAGTCGGACCAAACTTAAAATATTTTGACTCGACCATCGACTAATCGACCCGATCCAACCAACCCGGCCCAACCGGTCCAAATGAACCGAACCCTAAACCCTAACCTAGCCGCTGCCGCCCCAAGCGACCATGCCAACTTCTAGCCCTTCGGCCTCCCTGCTCCGAGCGCCCATGTCTTGAGCCCCGCCAACTGGACCACCCCCAGGTCCAGCTGGTTCCACCTGACCAGGCCACGACCCAAGCCGTGAGCCACAACGCACACACAAACCATGCCAAGGTGGCATCGTGCGCCGCATCGAGCGAGAGGCCAAGTTCGATGGCCTTGGCTTGTTCAGGCCGTCGAGCCAACCAAACTTCAACCTTGGACCACCATTAGACCACCTAGAACCGATGCATAGTCCCTTGAACAGTCCATAACCAATGCAAGATAATAAACGGATCAAACATGAAATGAAAACAATGAAACGTGCATGAATCTCAAACGTTATGCATAGATCTTTTCAAATCACATACAATTCATGCAATTGTTTATTAAAAACAGTATAATATGGTGTAAATGGTGAGAAAAGAAGAGATATAAAATGCCTTGACTGGAGAATAATGCAGACACTGCGTTAACGGGACGGAGACAAGTGGTGGGACGATCAAACCTTGAAATTCACACCAAAAACTTGAAAATCTCGAGCTCAAGGGGAGAGGGTGACATTATGCGGCTTGGAGAGTAGGGGAGGATTAGAGTTTTCGAAAATTGGGGTAGGGAGGAAATGAAGTGTGTTCAAAATGACCCTTCATATGTTTTAATTAGGAAAATAATAGGATTTTCCAATACTAACCCTCCACTAATTTAAAATATTGAATAAAACTCTACACATAGTCTTTAAAATCTTAATTTTCGTAATCCTCCTCAATTTTAAAATATAAGAAAGTCCATTAAAATAACCCGTATAGGCGAAAAAGGGTTCCCCTCAACTAATAATCATAAAAGCTCATTTTTCGGAAATTGTTGCTTAAAATAATAAAATTTGACTCTAAAAATCTGAGGGCATAAACTTTCAAATAATTTTCATCTCGGTCGTCCCTAGTCTCGTCCACGCGTCCGGAACTCAAATGGGCTGAAAACATAACATGCATATAATGAAACATTAAATCACATAAAATATCATATAATTTTCTAAAATAATTTTCCCCCTAGTCATGCACTCATTTCCACGTAATTAGGATTTTTGGGCGTTACATTTTAAGACTTACGAAGAATTACAATTTTGTACCAGTGATTATATCCCTTCTTCTTGGGATCAATGCTAAGCTTCTACAGTATGCTTATCCAGCTCGCATTTTTTCCATGCCAGCTTAGTCCTATCGAGACTGATCGAGTACTCCTTGCATTCTTGTATTTCTTTTCCTATAGAAATACAAGCCTTCACTGATATCATCTCTAAATCAGCTTGCATCTAATCTGATATCTAAGCTTATTTCCCAGTTGGTCTCTCACAGCTGGTTTCTTCTTATTGCACTTGTAGTCTGATCTGCACTTGATCACTGCGCTTGTATTCTGTTCTGCACTTTAAAACTGCTCTTGTACTATGTTCTGCAATTGAACACTGCGCTGAGCTGTTATTCTCCTGAGCTGATTTTCCTCTGCTGTACCAGCTTAGGCGCCCCCTTATTGTTCTAGCTTGGATGTCTTCTGCTTTACCAGATTGAGCGTTCTCTTACTGTTCCATCTTGGACATCCTCCTAATCTATGCTATCAGATCTTCTTCTTATCTGATCTAGCTCGTGACTATGGAGACTGATCGGGTGGGCCTTGCCCTTCATGTCATCATAGGCACCGACATTGTTCACGATCATAGACTCTTGCTTCCGTATTTCTTCTTCTTCATCTTCATCTTTCACATCATCCACAATAAACATCTCTCTTATAAGCATCCAGCTTGACAAACATCCCTGATCTGGTTTTCTTCAATCAGGTGATTTGTCCTTAACCAGCTTGCTTCTACGTTGCTCTGAATATGATGGGTTTCCACACATCAATCTAAACCATTAGTAGAATAATAGCAGGTTTTGTGTTAATCAAAATTAAGATTCTGATCTGTAACACAGATACAACACTCAGGCTCCATCATATGGATTTCTTCCTTAATGTTTCTATTAAGGAACGCAGTCTTCACATCTGATGTAACCGAATTTTGCCCAGCCAATGAGTTGTCACCACGTTAGACCATCAGGTCGGGAGGTCTGGAGGCCTGTAGGTCGGGAGGTCTGGAGATCTGGAGGTCTGTAGGTCGGGAGGTCTGGAGATCTGGAGGTCTGGCCTCGGGCGATGAGCTGGACATCCTTTATGCAATGACCTGCTACCACAGACAAGGGTCAAAGGGCGTCGGAAGTCATCCCGATGAAGGCCCTTCGATGCTTAAGTCAGCTCGGATGACTGAGAAGATATAGATAGTGCAGAGAATAAGTCTACTGAATGTGTGTAAAATGAGAAAATACCTGGTATTTATAGGAGAGCCAAGGGGTTGCGTCTTGTACTACCTGGGTAATTATGAGTAGGGATGGGTTTAACAGACATCACGTGTACGCTACCCTATCACATGTACGCAGGGATGGGTCTTGCAGCTTTGTCAGAGCACTAATCATGAGTTATACAAGAGGGCCAAGTTGCTTGTGTGGGGTCGCTGTCAAGGCCAGACCTGACGTCAGGTCGGGAGACTATACTTGTGCAGACTCGTTACACCTCGAGGTCCCGAGGTGCACTCTTGGGTCAAGAGGTCTTCCTGCAAGAGATCCTCGTTCCTCGGGTCCCGATGTGAAAATTAATAGTGGTATCAACATCCATTTGCCATATCTCATAGTTGTACCATGCGGCTATGGCTAGCACGATTCTAGTCGACTTGAACATTGCAACTGGTGAAAAGGTTTTATCATATTCAACACCTTGCCTTTGAGTGTAACCTTTTGCGACTTGTAGGTCAGTACCTTACCATCAGGCCCCAGTTTTCTATTGTATATCCCTTTGCACCAATGGGAACTATTCCTTTGAGAGGATTTAAAAGATTCCAAACTTGGTTCGAATGCATTGAGTAAATCTCATATTGCATTGCTTCAAGCCACAAATTAGAATCAGCATCGGAAATCACCTCCTTGTAGGTTCTTGGATCACATCCAACAGTTTTATCACTTTGATACTTTTCAAGAAGTAAATCATATCTAACAGGAGCCCTAGGAACCCTTTCAGATCTCCTAAGTGTGTCCATATAAAGGATTGGTTCTTGAGGTGTGGGAGATTCACTTGGTACTTCTGTTGGTACTCGAACTTATTCGAGTTCTACTATCTTGACTTTTCTATCAAATAGAAATTTCTTCTCCAAAAAGATGGCATTTCTAGAAACAAACACTTTTGTTTCACTCGGATAGTAGAAGCAGTATCCAATAGGATTCTATGGATACCCAATGAAGTAGCATAAGATGGATCTATTATCCAGCTTATCTCCCACTGTCTGCTTCACGTAAGCAGGACATCCCAAACCCTCAAGTACAAGTACTTGGATGGCTTGCCCATCCATATCTCATATGGAGTTTTATCCACTACTTTGGTGGACATTGTTCAACAACATTACCGTTGTTTCGAGCGCATATCCCCAAAACGAGACAGGAAGTTCAGCGAAGCTCATCATAGATCAAACCATGTCCATCAAGGTTCGATCACGACACTATGCTACACCATTGAGTTATGGTGTGTCTGGAGGGGTCCACCATGAGAGAATCTCATTCTCCTTAAGATAGTCTTGAAATTCAGCACTCAAGTATTCTCCACCTCGATCGGATCAAAGTGTTTTATCAGTTTTTTTTCTACTTCAGCCTTGAACTCCTTGAACCTTTCAAAGGATTCAGACTGTGCTTCATGAAGTACAAATACCCATACCTAGAGTAATCATCGGTAAAGGTGATGAAGTAGGTGTGGCCGGACTTAGTACCAATGCTAAGCGGGCCACACACATCAGCATGGATCAAGTCCAATAGGTCTTGAGCTCGTTCAGGCTTGCCTTGGCAGGGAAATTTGTCATTTTTCCATTGAGACAGGACTTCAATAGGAGTTAATATCAGACATATTAAACATATCGCTCCTAACCAACTTGTTCATCCTCTTTAAGGAAATATGACCTCACCTTGCATGCCAAAGTTTTGTCGGGTTTAGACTATCCTATTTTCTTTTGATCGTTGTTGTATATGTCTCCACATCGCGATTTGGAACTTCTCTCAATTTTAAGTTGCATAGATCATTTTCGCGTTCCCAATTCCAATTAAACATTCATTCTTGTAAATATTCAAATCGAATAACAAATAACAAGAATACCCATCACTATCAAGTATAGAAACGGAAATAATGTTCTTTATTGATTCAGGAACGAACAAAACATTCTTTAATAACAACTTGAAATTTGAATGAAGAAATGAATACACCTCTCCTCTGGCCACGGCAAATCTTGCTCCGTTTCCCAGCCTTAAGTGGGTCTCCCCATCCTAAGATGCGTACTTCTTGTCATTACCTGCAAGTCATTGCAGATATGAGATCCACATCCGGTATCAAGTACCCAAGAAGTCGAGTTAAAAGACATATTTATTTCATTGTAGAATATACCTTTTGTAGTTCGCAGCTGCTCGAGGTAATCTCGACAGTTCCTCCTCCAATGCCTAGGCTTGTGGCAATGGTGGAAAACATCCTCAGACTTGTTCGGCTTCGGTTCTCTTGCCTTGGGCTTCTTGTTGGGCTTCTCCTCCTTCGCAGGGGCAGAACTCTTCTTACCATTGCGTTTGGGCCCATTCTTCGCAGATGAAGAATACCCCTACAGGAGGACGGGCTTGTCCTTTTTCATGATCTCTTCAAACACGACAAGCATGTTCACCAACTCTTCAAGGGTGACATCTAGCTTGTTCATATTGAAGTTGACCACAAACGGGTCTAATGCAGCAGGGTGGAGAGGAGAAGCAAATCCACAGACATTGAATGTGGAAATGCGATTTTGAGGCCCACTAAATTTTCAATAAGCCCAATCATACGGACCCCATGCTCACGGACCAAAGTCCCCTCGCGCATGCGGCCAATCATGAGTTCCTTGACCATAGTGAACCTATCCGTCCGAGATTTCTCCCCATACAGCTCCTTGAGGTGAAGGTGTATGGCAGCAGCATACCTCGTCTCCTCGAATCGCCGCTGCAATTCATAGGTTCCATTATAGCACCATGCCTTGAGCTCATCGTCCCACCATTTTTCTAATTTTTCTAGCTCCTCAGGACTGGCATTGGCAGGGGCCTTCTTCGGAGGGCTCTTCTCTAGTGTGTAGAGAAGCTTCTCCGAAGCCAAGACAATCTTGAGATTGCGCAACCAATCCTGGTAGTTCGCGCCAATAAATTTGTTGCTATCCAGTATAGCAGCAAGTGGATTTTTAATCGAAGACATATTTGATAGCAGTTTATACTGAAATAAAAATAGACATGCATTACTGAATATTTATGAGAAACGCTAAGACATAAAACAAGGTCATTTAGTTTTATTAATTACCCTCCCACTATATTAACAATTTCACCACCCTCTAATGAAATCGGAAAAGCCAGTTTCCTCAGTGGGTACACAGGGTCCAATAAAACAGGTACACAGAGTCCAATCAAGAAATCATGGTCCCGAATAATATCAGCCAACCATGATCCTCAAAAGGTAGAGCCCAATTGTAACAGGTGCAACCTCCATGTATTTACCTCACGTCCAGTAAGCGCCCAATAATATGACGCCGATTACTATCACATGTCAATATGACCCATCAATGTTGAGTTGTAAGTCCCCAATAAAATGAGCCAACGTCATGAGAGTTACATCCAACTCACAGCAAGTGTCAATGGTGTGCACAGCTTTACGGCACACAGAACCTTCCAATAATATGAGTCGGGCTATATATGCGGGTAGCATCGACGTACACCCATTATTGATGGAAGGTAGGAAATTTAAAAAATATTTAAATTCTCTTAGCTTCATGATATTATCGAATAAATTTTTGTTTTATGATCAATTTAAAAGTCATGGACTAACATTGTCTAAGAGTGCTTTCAGGTTATTGGAGGGGCTAAGACCCACTTAAAACCCAACTTCCTAAGACAAAGCAACGCCCCTCAGTGAGCCCACCCGGTACAAGCCATTTTTAAGCCGGTCTATGAAGGACTCTCTTAGATTATGTTTTGTCACACGATCTCATAATTATCAATAAACTAAGTTCCTTCAATTTAATCATGAAACTTTAATCTTGATATAAATTTTAAATCAAATTTAAAATGAGGGATTTAAATTTGAAATTTGGTCTCATTAATTTTAAATCAAATTTAAATTCGTGCATTCAACAGATATATATCACATATATAACAGGAATGATCGATAACCGAGAGTTATGTGATCCTTGGTTGCCAAGCACGGATCTAGGTCCAATCCTAGGTGATATGCAATATGCAAATGCAATCCTATTACATAAGCTTCCAGTTTTACATGTATTCGGCCATCAATATCTTTGATCATCATCTCCACCATCTTCAAA
>KV016319.1:6223-38413 GCA_001598015.1 Dorcoceras hygrometricum
GATCATTTTACACTGGGGTTCTGAAAAATGGTTTTTCAGATCATAATATTCAGTTTCGGAAACTGAGTCGATCGGTCCGATCTGATTGGCGATCGGAGTTACGATGAAGTCGCGGTGATGGAGATGAACTGAATGATCATCAGTTGGACCCGGGCCCGTTGGGCCGGTCCAAGTCCAACACTAATATCTATTTAAATATGGATTAGGACTCATTATAACATACAAGACTCTAAACCCTAACCCTAATAACTTGGCCGCCGCCCCCTCTCTACATCATCCTCGCCGCCGCCGCCGTGCGCCGCCCGCCGTCGCCGTCGCCGCCGTGCGCCGCCCGCCGTTGCCGTCGCCGCCGCCGCTTCGTCGGAAAATTGTTTCCGGCCTAGTTTTTCGAGGAGAATCCGTTCGTACAGAATTAATCAGTGCTTCTAGTGCAGCCTGACGAAGGAGTCTCGGTTCTGGTCGTGGACCGGATTGGCGATTATCTACCGCAATCTACCGAGAAGAGCCGGGTTCTTGTAATTCGGTTGGAGCCAGGCACAAGTGCCAGCAAGGTATTCGTTTTGAACACCCTATGAATGACGATATTTGTATTGTCTGTTTTTCGTATTGATCGTCTCCCGGCTGTATTTCTTTGTTCTTCCGCTGCCTCGCTGGGGGGCGGATCCGGATCCCCGACAGTAAGATCTGTTTCCACAGTAGAAATCTGTTTTGCTTTCCAGTACAGTTTCTTTTAGAGAAAGTTGTTTCTATTTCAGCGATCACTTTCCAGTATTCAAATCTGATACTCAGTAACGTTTTAAAAAAAATGGGAAGCGAGTTTTAAAAAGAAGCGAACCCAGTAAGATTTCAAATGAAATTTCAAAGAAATATTTCCAAAGACAATAGTTTAAGGAACGAAAGTTTATTTTAAGGATTTATGGCATAGATAACAGACGGTCATAAAGAAGGGTGAGTGTCTGGCTGACGAACCAGTGTGCCCCTTCAACAGCAGGAAGGATTAGTATTATGGATTGACGGATTTGTATACCCCTTCACAATGAGCTTTATGCTAAGAAGAAGTCATTTAATCAAGTGCATAACGGACCTAAGGAGAGCATCTAAGCCATAAATCATTAAGTTCAAGAAATTAATTGAAGGGATCTGGGTTATTGTCCCCGCATCCAAGCTTACGAAAGTTATGAAAGAAAGTTCAAGAAAGAAAGTTTACGAAAGAATGTTTATGTTTAAATGAAGTTCCTTTAAACTCAGTTATGTAAATTTTCATATGTCTGCCTGCGTTAAATGTCTTTGTTATTACTCAGATTTTACTTGCTGAGCCCCTAGGCTCATTAGCTTTTAAAATGGTGCAGGTGAGACAGTTAAGGGACAAGCGGAAGGTGGAAGTTGAGACAGCTGGGTGGTGAAGTGTTTATCTATGGACAGCGTTTTCCTGTGTCTTAGCTGTTGTTGTCTTTTATCATAGACATCTGTATTAGATCAATTGCAATAATAGTAAATTCATATAGAATTTCTGATGTTGTAATATCGCATTTGCAGTATATATATGAAATATGTTTTCCGCAAAATTCAGTACTTGGCGCCGAAAGTGTGTATGTCAGTTTTGTGTTTGTGTTTCGAAATTTTTCTAAGTTATAAGAAATACAGCTTATAACAAATTTCCGTTTAGCCCTTCTTTTTATTTTCAAATTTTAATTCACCCCAAACTCGTGACCTCGTGGGTTCGGGTGCTCACAACGTGGTATCAGAGCAATGTTCGTGAGATAAACACATGCACTGTCAGTTGGATCAGATTTCATCGACTGTTTCTCCAAAGCTGTGAGTTTATTTTTCAGAGCATTGTCTTTAAATTTTTAGCATGTTCTGATAATTATATGTGGTGGATTACGGGCTATAGATTATAAGATGTCAGGAAGAGGAAGAGGTAGAAGAGGTAATCTCTTAGAGGAAACCAGTCCTGACAGTAATGCTAGTATCGCTCAACTCCTAAGACTGTTGGTAGAGAAAACCGGTAGAGGTAATGGCCAATATTCTAGCAGTAGATGACCAAGCCATGATGATCCCCAAGAAAAGTTTAGAAGACAGAAGCCGAAGGAGTCTAGTGGTACAACGGATCCATTAGTTGCAGAAAGCTGGATCAAATCGATGGAGGTTATCTTTGAGTACCTCCAGATGCCAGATTTAGATAGGCCTAGGTGTGCTATCTACATGCTAAGAGACGACGCCATGATTTGGTGGGAAGGAGCTAAGCTGTCTGTGGATTTGTTGAATATTACTTGGGCATATTTCAAACAAGTATTCTTTGAGCAATACTTTACGGCAGACAAGAGGTCCAAATTGAAGAGGGAGTTTCTGACCCTGAAGCAGTGGAGCATGACCGTACAGGAGTATGTGCGGGCATTTTAAAGAGGGTGTTACTTTGTGCCTTTGATAGGTAACGACCCAGAAGAGAAGTTAAACCATTTTGTGGAAAGATTGAAGCCTATGTTCAAGATGAAAGTTAATCTATCCGTGCCCAAGACTTACAGAGAAGAAGTGGATAGAACCCTGCGAATTGAAAGAGACTGGAAAGATGTTGATGAAGAAATGCAGCAAAAGAGGCAGGCCTTTCAGCAAAAACATTAGAGGCCCTTCAAGAAGTAGAATAAGAATCAGCAGAGGCCTCAAGAGCAGAAACCTCTACCGATCCAACCCATTAGTGCAGTTCCAGCCAGCAACAGCATAACCGTGTGTCCCAAGTGTCAGAGGACTCATCCTGGTCAATGCAGACTTGGACAGAATGTCTGCTACAGATGTGGGTTGCCAGGGCATATCATGAAGAATTGCCCAAAGTCAAGGAAACTGGTGACCAGTAGAGCCTACGTGATGACAACTGATCAAGCTAACCCAGACTTGACAGTAGTCACGGGTAAGATTATGATTGCTGGTTTTCCTTCTGTGGCTTTGATAGATTCAGGAGCTACTCATTCCTTTATAGCAGCCAAGTTTGCTAAGAAGTTACCCATTAAGCCTGACCAAGTAGCTATAGGCTTTTGCGTAACAGTACCTTCGGGAGAAGAGTTAGTATCCCATGATTTGTTTTGAGGTTTAGAACTTAGACTTCAAGGGCATTTGATTACTGCTAATTTAATTGTGTTACCAATGCCTGAGTTCGATATGATTTTGGGAGTAGACTGGTTGACTAAATATGGAGTAGAGATAGACTTTAAACTCCGAACAGTAGTGGTTAATCCACCTAGAGGAGATCCATTTAAGTTTGAAGCCAATCATGTTTGGAAAATTCCCCGTATTATACCAGCTCTTAAGGCTCAACGCTGTTTGAGGAAATGAGGGGTAGGATTTTTGGCAAGCTTGTCGTCCTTAGAAACGATTAGTAAGCCCCAACTTTCAGATGTGGAGGTGGTGAGCGAATTTCCCGAGGTTTTTCCAGAAGATATACATGGACTACCACCAGACAGAGAACTGGAATTTTCGATTGATTTAATTCCAGGAGCTGCTCCAGTTTCAAGACCACCTTATCGATTAGCTCCATCAGATATGAAGGAATTAAAGGAACAGATACAAGATCTGTTGGATAAGGGATTTATTAGACCAAGTACGTCCCCCTGGGGAGCCCCTGTTCTTTTTGTTAAAAAAAGAAAGATGGGAGTCTGAGGTTATGTATAGATTATAGAGAACTTAATAAGCTGACGATTAAGAATAAATATCCCCTTCCTAAAATTGAGTATCTTTTCGACCAATTGAAAGGATCAGTAGTCTTTTCTAAGATTGACTTGAGATCTGGTTACCATCAGTTAAAGATTAAGGGATCAGATGTCAGGCCCCGTGCTAATTAACAAGGATTAATAGCACAATTAAGCACATAATCGCGGAAGCATAAAATAGGGCTAAAAATTTTCGAAATAAAGTTGGGCCTGAACCAAATCATGTCTTCAAAATAGTCATACTCAAAATACGAGTTAAATAAAAACTCATACAACAACAGGAAATCACAAATCAAATCAACAAAGATCCCCCAAATACATATAACCTCAGGGCATCCCCTGGATCAAAACATAATATAATAACTGGGACTTCAAGGAAATGGGGATCGACCAGCTGGGTTTCCAGTCTGTCCAGCTTGGTTACCTGAAGATCCTGCAAATGGGCAACGTAGACCCAAACAACACAAAAGCAGGAAAAGAATACGAGGTCAAGCCTCAGTACGAATGAGCACTAAAATAACAGCAAAACATAAACATGCAGTATTCTAAGTCATGAATGCATGTGGCTGTCAAAGGACATCGGTCATCAAGGCCTGCTAATCAGCTGGCAGTAATCTCGATCGAGCCTCTATACCCGCACAATGTATCAACCGGGGAAATCATCGGTCCGTGATCTTCAGGCCCGTCAGCTATCACAGCTCGGTGGTTTTCAGACACAACCAATCAGTCGGTCACCACTCCGATGATAGCGTTGTACCTTTCAGGCACGACACATCTGTCGGCCGGTCACAACGTGGCTCTATCTCAGGTTCTCAATCGATCAAAGGCTCAATATGTATGCATGAATGCCATGAAATTCAAATATGATTTCAACATGCATATAATACGTAAACAGGACATATCAATTCAATCAAGCTGTTCACGTAAACACAAAATTCACATAGCACAGATTTCTAGTCCTCACACTCCCCCACTAGAAATCGATTTCGTCTTCGAAATTAGTTAAGTCATCAAATTAATATCATAACAGCAAGATAGCTTATTCATGACACACTATACTAGACACCATTCCTAATATACTCATTCCATACTGTCTAGCACAACTCGACACTAAACAGAATCTCAATTCAGCAGCAAAATCATTTAAATCATAAGTCAATCAAACTAGAAGTTACCTGAATCGCTGCTGCTATAGCTCAAACAGATGAGGCCACTCTTGTCTCATCTTTTCCTCAACTTCCCAAGTAGCTTCTTCACGTCCATGCTTGCTCCATTGGACCATCACCAACGGTATAATATTATTCCTCAATTGCTTCTCCTTCCTATCCAGAATCTGCACTGGATATTCAACATAGCTCAGGGTCTGGTCTAGCTCTACTTCATCAGTCCTCAGCACATGGGATGGATCTGGCTCATATTTTCTCAACATTGATACATGAAAAACATCATGCATCGCTGCTAACTCCTCAGGCAGCTTCAACCTATAAGCCAACTGTCCAATCCGCTCAACAATCTCAAAGGGACCAACGAATCTAGGAGCTAACTTACCCTTAAATCTGAATCTCGTAACACTCTTGAAAGGAGAAATCTTGAGAAATACACGATCGCCACCTCAAATTCTAACGGTCTGCGTCGCTTATTAGCATAGCTAGCATATCTATCTTGTGCAGCTTTCATTCTACTCCGAATCAATTCAACGTGATCTTTCATATGCTGCACAAACTCAGGAGTAGAAAGCTATCTTTCACCAACTTCTTCCCAACAGATCGGTGATCTACACTTTCGACCATATAAAGCTTCAAATGGGGCCATTCCAATGGTCACTTGGTAGCTGTTGTTGTAAGAAAACTCAACTAAGGACAAAGAATCCTGCCAGCCACCACTGAAATCCATCACAACTGCACGCAGCATATCTTCTAAAGTCTGAATGGTCCTCTCAGATTGGCCATCTGTCTGGGGGTGATAAGCAGTTCTCATCGCCAAACTCGAACCCATCGCTGCTTGCAAACTCTTCCAAAATCGAGAGGTGAATCTCGGATCTCTATCTGACACTATCGAAACAGGCACTCCATGCAATATAACCACATGGTCGACATACAACTTCTGCATTTTCTTCATCGAACACCTCACATCATAGGGAATGAAATGGGCTGACTTCGAGAGTCTATCAATCACCACCCAAATCGCATCGCACCCCCTACTCGATCGAGGCAAATGAGTCAAAAAATCCATGGCGATGTGCTCCCAATTCCATTGGGGCACTTGTAAACTCTGCAACAATCCACCATGTCTCATTCTCTCAGCGTTAACCTGCTGGCTATTCAGACATCGAGCAACAAAACCAGAAATGTCGCTCTTCATGCCTTCCCACCAGTAGTGAGATTTTAAAGAATGGTACATCTTCTTCTCCCCCTGATGCACGCTATATCGACTGCAACACTAGCCTCAAGTGCTCTTTATGCTCTCTGAAACTCCTCGAATACACCAAGATGTCATCTATGAAGACAATTACGAATCGATCAATGTACTCGCTAAAGACACGATTCATAAAATCCATGAACACAGCAGGAGCATTCGTCAATCCAAACGGCATCACAAGAAACTCGTAATGCTCGTATCTCGTTCGGAAAGCTTTCTTCGCTACATCAGCGTCTCTAATCCGTAACTGATGATAGTCAGATCGCAAATCAATCTTCGAGTACACGGCCGATCCTTGTAACTGATCGAACAAGTCATCAATCCTCGGCAAAGGATAATTGCTCTTCACTGTCGCTTTATTCAACTGCCGAAAGTCAACGCACATCCTCATAGATACATCTTTCTTCTTCACAAACAGAATTGGAGCTCCCCAAGGCGACATACTCGGTCTAATGAAGCCTTTCTCAAGAAGATCTCTCAACTGATCCTTGAGTTCTTCAACTCGGCTGGCGCCAACCGATACGGATCTCTAGAAATCGGGGCTGTACCAGGCACCAACTCTATACTGAAATCAATCTCTCGTCTTGGAGGGAATCCAGGAATCTCGTCTGGAAACACATCTGGGAACTCTTGAGCAATTGGAACATCGCTCAACTCCACTCTCGACTCACGGGAAACATCTAGGGCATAGATCATAAATCCTTAATTCTCCAGCGACAACAAACTAAACATCTCCAGATCGAGGCCTAAACCTCACCACACCATGGAAACAATCAACGGTCGCTCTATTCTCAGTCAGCACATCCATACCCAAAATGCAATCAAAATCTCGAATTCACAAAACAATCAGATTGGTCATCAAAACATGCTCATCAAATCTAATCAAGCAATCCAACACCACCTCTCGGGAAAACAGACTCACACCAGCAGGGTGGACACGGAGACAACTTCACACAGTGGGGAAGAGCTCAACCCATGCTCATACACAAACAACTCATAAATGAAAGAGTGTGACGCTCCAGTGTCAATCAAACTCGTGCAGGAAAATCAAAGATAAAGCATGTACCTTGAATCACTCCCGTAGGTATCTCATCAGCCTACTCTCTCGTCAAGGCATTCTCTTGAGCCTGCTGCGGTCCCGGAAACTGTGGTCTCGAAGGTACTCCAAACCTAGAAGGCTCATGAGGTTGGAATCCAGAACGTTGGGACGGAACAAAAGCCTACTGTCGCTGCGAAGAACCACCAGCGGAACCTTGCTACGACTGACTCAAAGACTGCCCTCCCATCAAAGGACACGCTCTAGCAAAATGTCCCGGTTGTCCACAAAGATGACAAAGACCTCGAACTCCACGACACTGTGAAGTCTCATGCTTCCCTCCGCACTGTCCACAAAACGCATCGCCAGAACTACTGCCACCAGAACTCACAGAACCAGAGGAACTCGAATGAGCCTTCTTCTTAAACTGTTTGCCTCGCGGTTTGGACCTCTGACGATTCGATTACTGTGACCTCTGAGGAAACTGAAACGATTGCGACACATCTTGCACCAATTGAAAAGAGCACCCCACCGAAGGCTGAACCGGAGCATGTGCCTCCAACAAAACTCTCCTCAATATCTACAGCCCTATCCACGGTCTCAGCATACGTCGTAGGTGATCCAGAAAACACCATCCGGAACAAATCAGGTCTCAAAACCTTCAGAAACTTGTTCCTCTTAGTCCTTTCCTGGTTAGCAACATGGGGAACATACATCAAAAGCGAAGAGAACTGTTTGGCATACTCGGCCACCTTCATATTCCTTGCTTCAAGTTGTCGAACTCTCACTCACGACTGTTGTAGTAGGAATCTGGGGTATACTCCTGTCAAAACGCTGCACAGAAGCTCTCGCAAGTGATCACAGCCCCACTCTCTCGCAAGATACGGGAAGTACCTCTCCACCAGCGCTGCGCACTATCTCTCAACTGCAACACTGCTAGCTTCAATCTCTTCTCAGGAGCATACTCCAAAGTATCAAACAATTCTTCCATCTGAACTAGCCAACCTTCAGCCATCAAATCTCCCTTGGCGCCCGCAAACGTAGGGGGATTCATCCGCTGAAACCTCGCCAGATCTAACTCCATCTCGCCAATCTGTCAGTACCTCTCCACCAGCGCTGCGCACTATCTCTCAACTGCAACACTGCTAGCTTCAATCTCTTCTCAGGAGCATACTCCAAAGTATCAAACAATTCTTCCATCTGAACTAGCCAACCTTCAGCCATCAAATCTCCCTTGGCGCCCGCAAACGTAGGGGGATTCATCCGCTGAAACCTCGCCAGATCTAACTCCATCTCGCCAATCTGTCTTGTCACATTCTCAACCTCTGCCTGTCTCTCTCGACGATGTAAAGGGATATTCTGCTGAATGCCCTCATCACTATCCGAGGCCCTAGACTCCTCAGCGGAACGTCTAGCAGTCCTACCTCTACCTCTTCTTGGCGGCATCTAATCAAATCTCAAGGTAAGAACTTACAGCAGATAATCACAGAGACAAGTAAAATAATCACATAAGGCACAGAGTCAATCAAAATCAAATCCAAACTCTGTGCCTAGACTCAAGTGTGATCAAAGGAAAATGAGCGTATCCCAGTTTAAGCTCTGATACCAAAAGTGTCAGGCCTCGTGCTAATTAACAAGGATTAATAGCACAATTATGCACATAATCGCGGAATCATAAAATAGGGCTAAAAATTTTCGAAATAAAGTTGGGCCTGAACCAAATCATGTCTTCAAAATAGTCATACTCAAAATACGAGTTAAATAAAAACTCATACAACAACAGGAAATCATAAATCAAATCAACAACGATCCCCAAATACGTATAACCTCAGGGCATCCCCTGTATCAAAACATAATATAATAACTGGGACTTCAAGGAAATGGGGATCGACCAGCTGGGTTTCCATTCTATCCAGCTTGGTTACCTTAAGATCCTGCAAATGGGCAACATAGACCCAAACAACACAAAAGCAGGAAAAGAATACGAGGTCAAGCCTCAGTACGAAAGAGCACTAAAATAACAGCAGAACATAAACATGCAGTATTATAAGTCATGAATGCATGTGGCTGTCAAAGGACATAGGTCATAAAGGCCTGCTAATCAGCTGGCAGTAATCTCAATCGAGCCTCTATACCCGCACAGTGTATCAACCGGGGAAATCATAGGTCCGTGATCTTCAGGCCCGTCAGCCATCACAGCTCGGTGGTTTTCAGACACAACCAATCAGTCAGTCACCACTCCGATGATAGCGTTGTACCTTTCAGGCACGACACATCTGTCGGTCGGTCACAACGTGGCTCTATCTCAGGTTCTCAATCGATCAAAGGCTCAATATGTATGCATGAATGCCATGAAATTCAAATCTGATTTCAACTTGAATATAATATGTAAACAGGACATATCAATTCAATCAAGCTATTCACGTAAACACAGAATTCATATAGCATAGATTTCATGCCTCAAATACTAGCATGCTATGTCTAAGCCGTTAACAAAAGCTCAACTCGTACCTTCAATTCTCAGTACGCTACCTCAACAGATCTCACCAGGCACAGAAATTACAGCCTGCTCAAAATCGCTACCTCGTGGGTCACGTTCAACACACCAGGGACTTCCCTGGAGCTCAATTCTGTTAAGGAATCTCATATCTTAGTTCACAGCTGAATTTCTAAAGCATACTACCTACGGTCAGAACTCAAATCTGGTTCTACCTATCAAAGCAGCTTCTAACAGCTAGAAATAAGTTTAAAACAGCCGAAATCACTTACCCAAAAGCTCAATAGAGCTGAAGAACTCTCGGGTCTAACTTCACGAAAACGTTTGATCAACACTGCTACTTCGCGTTCCTTTCAACTTCGACTCAGGCCACCTAACTGGTATCAATCAAAAGAGCTACTCAAGACGAGCTCAATGCTACCAGTCTCGCTCCAAACAACGGCGGAAATCGATGGCAATTTATCGGAGAAGTGTTCGAATGAACAGTAACTATCAAGGGTTTACTGGAGAAAATGATGACAAATATCGGGTTCAAAATACGCTAAGTGTTGAGCAGCACTTGGTATATAAATCCTCGAATCATTGTTGTTCTAAGCAATTAAGATCTCTGCTTATACTAAAGCAAAATTCCTCTCAAAGCTGACTCCAGCTCTCGCTCACTGCTGAATCAATTCAGATATCCCGACGCCCTTCTAACTCATATATCAAATGACGTCGCGCCAACTAATCAAAACGACGTAGCATAGCTTCTACTGCTGAAACAGATCTCTCGCTGGCAACATCTTAATAACGCTAACAACCAGCGGTCAACTCAGCTGTTGACTAACACGTGACAACTTCTCACGCCCGCGTGCTAGCGCTAACAGCTGCTTCTCGCTACACTCTCACTACTGAGTTGACTAGCGTTGACATATATTCGCGCTACTGCTGAATACCAACATCTGAATGCTCACGCAACTCACTGCTGTATTCTTCGCTAATCCAAAACACTGTCGTTCTAACTAATCCAAACGACGACGTATCAACACCCACTAATGAAAACACATTAAGCAACATCTGAACGCCCCTCGCGCAAAGGCGCTGCTGACCTAGCTTCTTCCCAGCAATGATTCTCACGTCTCAATTACTAATGGAATCCAAATTCGACGCAAATCTCACTCGATAACCAACTTCTCACTGCTGATCACTCTACGTCTATCACTGAGCACACAGAAATCACGATTTTCGTGAAATCTTAATCCAAAAGCTGATTATACATTAAATCATACTTAACAGATTTCTAGTCCTCACATCAGATGTCTATAAGACAGCCTTCAGAACTCGTTATGGTCACTACGAGTTCTTAGTAATGCCTTTTGGACTTACGAATGCTCCATCTGCTTTCATGGATTTAATGAATAGAGTTTTCCAACCATTCCTGGACCAATTTGTAGTTGTGTTCATAGATGATATCTTAGTATATTCTAAGACCAGATTTGAGCATGTCGACCATTTGAGAATAGTACTTCAAGTTTTGAAGAATAAGCAGTTGTTTGCTAAATTTAGCAAGTGTGACTTCTAGTTGGAGAAAGTAGCTTTCTTAGGTCATATTATATCTAAGGATGGATTAGAAGTTGACCCAGTCAAGGTAGAAGTTGTTCGCGACTGGCCAGTACCAGCTTTCTTAGGTCATATTATATCTAAGGATGGATTAGAAGTTGACCCAGTCAAGGTAGAAGTTGTTCGCGACTGGCCAGTACCAATATCCGTTTCAGAGATAAGGAGTTTTTTGGGATTAGCTGGATATTATAGGCGATTTATCAGAGGATTTTCTAAGATAGCTGTTCCCTTGACCTCGCTGACAAGAAAGCTGGTTAAGTATGAATGGACTCCAGAATGTCAAATCAGCTTTGACAAGTTGAAGCAAGCGATGATAGAAGCCCCTGTGCTAACCATGCCATCTGACCAAGGAAAGTTTGTCATCTATACAGATGCATCAAATATGGGTTTAGGTGTTGTACTGATGCAGGACCGGAGAGTGATTTCCTATGCTTCTAGACAACTTAAGGATCATGAACTATCCTACGCATGACTTAGAGTTGGAAGCTGTAGTGTTTGCCCTTAAGATTTGGAGACATTATCTTTATGGGGAGAAGTGCGAAATATTCACTGACCATAAGAGCCTCAAGTATTTCTTCACCAGAAGGAACTGAATATGAGGCAGAGAAGATGGCTAGAGCTGGTGAAGGATTACGATTGCACAATCAGTTATCACCCAGGAAAAGACAATGTGGTGGCAGATGCCTTGAGTAGTAAATCTGTTGTATTAGCTTAGCTTGTGGTCCAGAGACCATTGGCGTATGATATTGAGAAGTCTGGAATAGAAGTAGTGCCCAGCGGTAGCACTATGGTTTTGACAGATCCTCTATAAGGTCAAATCTGATAAACCAGATTTGAGAGGGAAAACCCAAGGATGAGCAACTTCAGAAGTGGGTTAAACAAGATAGAGAGAGAGGCAGCAACCTCTACTTTTTAGAAGAAGGAGTAGTCAGATTTCATGGCAGGATCTGGGTGCCTCAGATAGATACGCTGAGAATAGATCTCATGACAGAGGCCCATACAGTCCCGTATTCAGTACATCCAGGGAGTACTAAAATGTACAAAGACCTCCAGAAGTTGTATTGGTGGCCAGGAATGAAGCGAGACATTGCCAGATTTGTCTCTGAGTGTTTGACTTGTCAATTGGTGAAAGCTGAACACCAAAGACCAGCAGGATTATTGAAGTCGCTGCCTATTACAGAATGGAAATGGGAGTGCATAGCTATGGACTTTGTAGTTGGTCTACCCAAGACTGTTCAAGGATATAACTCTATTTGGATTATAATAGACAGACTCACTAAGTCTGCTCACTTCTTACCAATTAAGACAACCTACGATGTGAGTAGATATGCAGATTTGTATGTGAAGGAAATAGTGAGGCTACATGGTGTTATAGTTTCCATAGTATCGGATAGAGATCTGAAGTTTACCTCAGCTTTCTGGAAGAGTTTTTATAGAGCTATGGGTACGAATTTGACCTTTAGCACAGCTTTTCACCCCCAGACAGATGGTCAATCAGAAAGGGTGATTCAAGTTTTAGAAGATTTTCTCAGAGCGTGTATTCTGGATTTTTCAGAGAGTTGGAATCTTAAATTACCATTGGTAGAATTTGCGTACAATAACAGTTTTCAAGCATCTATCCAGATGGCTCCATATGAAGCTCTCTATGGTCTTAAATGTATAACACCACTTCACTGGGATGAAGTTGGTGAGAGATCTGGTTTAGGACCAGATGTAGTGGAGCAAACAACAGAAGCTATTAGAAAGATAAGAGAATGATGAAAGCTGCTCAAAGTCGGCAGAAGAGCTACGCAGATAACAGGAGAAGAGATCTGAGTTTTGAGATTGGTGATCATGTATTTCTGAGAATTTCTCCAATGAAAGGAGTAATGCGTTTTGGAAATAAAGGAAAGTTGAATCAAAGATATGTTGGACCGTATGAGATTTTATAAAGAGTAGGAACGCTAGATTATTGATTAGTACTACCCCCGCAGCTGTCAGCAGTGCATAGCGTTTTTCATGTTTCAGCTTTGAGGAAATATATTCCTAACCCTTCGCATGTGCTAAGCCATGATCCAATCCAGTTAGCACCAGATTTAAGTTATGAAGAGAGACCAGAGAAGATTCTCAAGAAGTTAGAAAGCCAAGAAACCGTAGTATTCCTATGGTCAAGATACAATGGTATAACCAATCTGAGCGAGAAGCTACGTGGGAGACATAAGCTGATATGCCTAATCTTTATCCATATCTATATGGTAAGTAAATTTTGAGGACAAAATTTCAATGAGGGTAGAGTTGTAACGCCCCAAAATCCATAGGACCACATGTTTGAATCTTATTTTATTTCAAAGGTCAAAATGACAATTTATATGTTAGCATAAGCTATTTTATGAAAGTTGATTTTATTGATTTTAGAATTGAAGTATGACGCAGCAAGTTCCAGTAGATGTCACTCCAAGCGCAATGCACGAGCAGATTTTAGAAATCTGTTGAAAATGATTTTTAGGAGAACGAAATGATTTCTTTTTAAAAGGGTTTGGTAAATTTGCAAACTAAAATATTGAGAGGGAAATTTTACTAAAATTCACAACTTTAGGTAAGGTTTGTCATGCTTAATGATTACACCTGACCTGCCACTAATCCCTCCCATATAAATACCTGTTACGAAGGAAAAGTTCATTTTTACTTGCAAATAGAAAACTCTTTTGTGTTCTTTCAAATATCTTCAAAGAAGCTCGTGTGATTGCTTGAGGACGAGGAACTCTGCGGGAACAAACTGCTGTCGTAAATCTCAGTTCAAAGGCAAGTAAAAGCTGATCATTTGCTACACCATTCGAAACATATATTGATTTTCTCATTTTATGGATCTGCTTGCCTGTATGTTCAAGATATGTTTAAGATTATGTTCAAAGAAGTTTTACGAATGTTTAAGAAAGAAAGATTGGGTTCAAAAGATATGTTTTCTGCTTCCAAGTTTCCCAGAATGTTTTGAGAATGATTGAAGATGTTTAAAGATATTGAAGAGTTCAGATTTGAGTCACGTATCTTCATGTATGTTCTTCTTTCTGGTGAATGGTAACATATGAAATGGACTCCATGTAATCGGAGATGCTAGTTGAATCAGAAATTAAATCTGGTTTGATCAGCAGAACTGGTATCGTAGACGTCGTTCGTAATGTTGCAGCACCAAGTTCTTAGTCAGATTTTGTTTCCTATGTCAGCAACTGAATTTCATATTTAAAATCAGCAGTTTTCATTTCAGCTGATGTTTTTGCTACACCTTAGATTTTGGTCAGATTTCACAGTAGTAAATACTTCACTACTGAGTCCCTTGCGATTATTCATTGACATCTGAATTGACCACGTCACAGCTGTTTTATTCCTAAACACTATTCCTGCATTGACACTGAGTTGACCAACGAAATCTGTTTCATTGTTAGCAATGTATTTCTCTAGTCAGACTTCTGTTTTGCGCTAACGTTATAGTTTCTTTGACAAATCTGTTTCGACGTTAGCTTATACTATTTCGAGAGTAAGATCTGTTTCCACAGTCGAAATCTGTTTTGCTTTCCAGTACAGTTTCTTTTAGAGAAAGTTGTTTCTATTTCAGCAATCACTTTCCAGTAGTCAAATCTGATACTCAGTAAAGTTTTAAAAAAATGGGAAGCGAGTTTTAAAAAGAAGCGAACCCAGTAAGATTTCAAAGGAAATTTCAAAGAAGGATTTCCAAAGACAAGAGTTTAAGGAACGAAAGTTTATTTTAAGGATTTATGGCATAGATAACATATGGTCATAAAGAAGGGTGAGTGCCTGGCTGACGAACCAGTGTGCCCCTTGAACAACAGGAAGGATCAAGATTACGGATTGACGGATCTGTATACCCTTTCACAATGAGATTTATGCTAAGAACTGATAGAAGAAGTCATTTGATCAAGTGCATAACGGACCTAAGGAGAGCTTCTAAGCCATAAATCATAAAGTTCAAGAAATTAATTGAAGGGATCTGGGTTATTGTCTCCGCATCCAAGCTTACGAAAGTTATGAAAGAAAGTTCAAGAAAGAAAGTTTACGAAAGAATGTTTATGTTTAAATGAAGTTCCTTTAAACTCAGTTATGTAAATGTTCAGATGTCTGCCTGCGTTAAATGACTTTGTTATTACTCAGATTTTACTTGTTGAGCCCCAAGACTCATTAGCTTTTAAAATGGTGCAGGTGAGACAGTTAAGGGACAAGCGGAAGGTGGAAGCTGAGACAGCTGGGTGGTGAAGTGTTTATCTATGGACAGCGTTTTCCTGTGTCTTAGCTGTTGTTGTCTTTTATCATATACATCTGTATTAGATCAATTGCAATAATAGTAAATTCATATAGAATTTCAGATGTTGTAATATCGCATTTGCAGTATATATATGAAATCTGTTTTTCGCAAAATTTCAGTACTTGGCGCCGAAAGTGTGTATGTCAGTTTTGTGTATGTGTTTCGAAAATTTTCTAATTTATAAGAAATATAGCTTATAACAAATTGTCGTTTAGCCCTTCTTTTTATTTTCAAATTTTAATTCACCCCAAACTCGTGACCCCGTGGGTTCGGGTGCTCACAATACTAGTCAATGAAACAAACAAGACTCAAACAAATTCAATAATTGACCAAACCGACGCCCGCATACCCACTGGCCATGCGCAGACTGCAACCAGGAAACATGCTAGCCATAAAATTCATAACTAATTCAGTCCTTGACCAAATCGCTTCTCGTTTGGACCTATGTGATCCTAACTCGATGGTCTAGCCTTTGCAATCAACCTTGACCATAAAGAACGTATAGAGCGACTTACTCGACCTCAACAAATCTATTGTCGCGTACAGACGACAAGCCAGGACACGTGCTGATCATAAAATTCGTAACTAATTCATTCCTTGACCAAATCGCTTTCCGTTTGGACCTACGTGATCCTAACTCGATGGAATAACTATCTGGACCACTCTAGGGCCGAACCCTAGCCCCATGAACCACCCATGACTGAATATTCTCAAGACGACAAGCCAGGACACGTGCTGATCATAAAATTCGTAACTAATTCATTCCTTGACCAAATCGCTTTCCGTTTGGACCTACGTGATCCTAACTCGATGGAATAACTATCTGGACCACTCTAGGGCCGAACCCTAGCCCCATGAACCACCCATGACTGAATATTCTCAAGAAAAGAATCAAATACGTTTTGAAAACTATGAAACATGTATGGATCTCAAACATTATGCATAGATCTAAACAAATTCACATACAATCATGTAATAATTATTTAAAAACAGTGTAATATGATTTAAATACTTAGAAAAGGAGAGATAGAACATGCCTTTAATGGAGAACAATGAAGATCTGCGAGTTACCGACGTGTAGGACGCGAGATCGGGACAAGACCGCCTTTGATAACCAAAAGCTTGCAAAATTTCGAACTTGGGGGAGAGGGGAGTGGCTTGAGGCGGCTAGGAGAGTGGGGAGGAGTAGGGTTTTTGAATTTTGGGGTAAAGGGGAAAATGGGTTGTGCCAAAAAAACCCCTACCAATGGTTTAATTAAGAAAATTAAGCAATTTTCCAATTCTAACCCTCCACCCAATTACCATGTTAATAAAAACTCTAACTCGTACATTAAAATCTCTAATTTTCGAAATAAAAGGCCTCACCAATTTTAACATACATTAAAGTCCATTAAAACAGCCCGTATAGGTGAAAAACGGGTTTCCCTCAAAAATAATTATAAAAACCCCAAATTTTTAAAATTGCTGCTTAGAAATAATAAATTTGTTCTTGAAAATCTAAGGACTTAAAAATCTCAAATTATTTTCATCTCGATCTTCCCTAGTCTCGTCCACGCGTCCGTAACTCAACAGGCTAAAAACATACAATACATATCATGCAACATTAAAATCATAAATAATCACATAAAATGGCATGTAATTTAATGATTTTTCCCCCAAGTCATGCACTCATTTCTACGTATTCAGGATTTCTAGCCTTTACATTTAGTTTATGGTTGACGTTTAATAATATTCAGTTACTTTTTTAATATAGGTGCCAATGTTCACCAAATGTCATTTGAATTAACTAAAAAAATGTTCCAAGCAATTTAGAAAATAATTAAATTTATCGACAAAAAATAACCGAGAAGTGCCTCACCGAATGAACATGCGCTTGAACACAACCACAAGATCAATGAGATAATGTTTAGCGAGAAATAAAGAACTTGAATGGCAGACATATTTGTTATGTCTCCGGACTTTGGTGCATAATAGAATATGGTAAATTGAGGCAAGAAACGATCATTTTGCCCCAAAACAAAGTTGTTCGTATAATAATTTCTACGTTCGTGGCAATTACTTCAAGATACGAACACCAACCTCGGTATGTGAGCGAACTAAAATATGTAAAAATTTCAAATAACAAAAGAAGAAAGAGGAGGAAGATGCAATGAGTATGTATGCACTGCTTATAAAGAAAAGTGAATACATGATTTCATAGTACATTGAGGCAAGAAACGATCATTTTTCAGATGAGTGACTATTTATAGATGCATATTTAAACAAGTACAACATTTTCGTGAACGAGTGTAAACTTTTAATGAATGAAGTAACACGTTAATGTACCGGTGCAACTTTTTATGAACCAACATAGACTTTCGTGGACCGGCACAACATTTCATGAAGAAGTGCAACCCTAGGGGCCCAAACCCTTAGGTCAATCTATATTTCATTCAATATATATCTATATATATCAACAATATTTGCATGCCCAAACCATAAAATTTATTGGAAAAAGAAAAATTTGCTACTAAAATAACAATAACAATGCAGCACAAAGTATGACAAAGATTCAAAAAGCTATAGTCTTTTGCATCTTCAATTCTTCAATTTCTAAAATTTCATGTATCACCTAATCTTCATCTCTGTACTTATAAACGAAAATCTTTCAAACCTACCAATAGACCAACAAAGTTGGCACTTTCAACAATGCACAAATCAAATGTAGTTTTCTCTTCACTACATTCGGATAGGAAATTACCATTCTGGACAGGAGTTCTCATGGACAGCAGTCGGAGAAGCCTGATTCTCTTCAGGGGTGTTTACGACATTTCCAATTTCAGCGGGAGGCGGCATGGAGGAAGTCACTGCTTCGGTACGGCTAACTCGCCTGGCCTTTGGAAGCTCCTTTGTATTATGTTTGAAGGTTGCAACCACTAGCTACAAAGTATATTAAAATAAAATTTTGGATCAACGTCTACCAATTATTAATATTATTATTGTATAATATAAGGAGTTAATGTAATAATAATAATAATGAGTTCATTGGGAAAGGAGTTCGTGAAAAAAAAGTGATTTTCCCATTACAATATTAATATAAATTTGTAGAATCATGAACCTAATAATATGGGGACTTGCACATTATCATCAAACTTAAGCGAATATGACTATTTTCCCATTGACAATCGGAAATATAATTCTATTTATATCATGTGTGCACATTCTTATGTATGCATTTAAGCAAGAAATAGAGGTTACCTGAGTGGGAACAGCAGCAATGAGCGAGCTTCCAACGATGCCACCGAAGATTCGCCCATCAGGTGTGGCCAGCTGAACGCTCAAACGAGCAACTCTTCGTCCCCCAGGGCCCCTTTCGGTGTAGATATGTGAGCCAGTCAAGCTAACAATATCAAAGCGGCCCTATAAAAGGAGCGAAATAAAATCAAGAAAATCGTGATCAATGAACTAGCTAGTTTATGATTGTGCGGTACCAAAATCCTTAATTGTCCGCAATCAAAATACATGAGGATTGCGCTTTTTAGTCCCTTTTGTCCCGATAAAGAAAACATATATCCTATCTATGCCCGAGTTTGTATACCTATACCTATATCAATATCTTTGTAGCAACTATGGTGCATATATTGTGCGCAAAGATTTAGCAGCATGTGCATACATTGTGCGCAAAGATTTAGCAGCACTTGCGATGCAAGTGAGAGAAAATATCCAACCTCGTATTTGACATTTGCTCCAAGTGGACCAGGTTGCAGGATTTCTGCAATGGAAACAGTACCGGAAGCCGAGAGCACACAGATGGAATCAGATGCTCTTTGGCTTTGTGAGACGGACCAAATCCTCTGAGCAATGTTCTGTAATCATAAATCAGAATTCAAACAATTATTATTTGGAAATTATATACTAATCTTGATTGATTGATTAACTGTGCCATGTTAATATATTACCTCTCCTGTTGGAATTATCATCACATAAGGTGTGAAGTTGCTCCCAGCTGCGGCGCTTACTGCAACTCCAACTCCACCTTCAAAGTCATGATCAAATTTAAATTCTATGTTTATTGAAAAATATTTGTATGCCTCGAAAGCGTATAATTTAACTTCCTTTAAATAGATTCGATATTTTCTTAAAAAATAAATCATAAAGGTTCAATAGAAAAGGAGTTCTTCTTTCCAAAAAATAAAAAATAAATTGGTCATATGAAAAATTAACAAATTTTGCAAGTCGAAATTCATTTTTCTCGTAGTTTTCTCCCCAATTAGGCCACCCACAACTTTGGAATTTATTTGCAATAAAATAGCACAATTTTTGCACCAAATATAAAATATTCTATACCAATCTATTCCAAACTGAACTTTAAAGAAATATTCTCAATATTCCCAACGATTTTATCATCATTCGTCAGTTTATTCCATAAATTATTCATTACATTTACTCTCGATTACTGTATGTAATTGTTACAACTAAAGATAAATTTAAATAAGTACTTTAATTTATTGAAATATTGATGAAATTTAAGAATAAAATAACTATCAATTGAGGAAGTAGTTATCACGCTTGTATCAATGAAGGATTATACGTATTTTAGTTAAATAAAACTATAAAATAACAATTAACTCACATATTTAGGAGAAAAATAATCTATTCAAATATGATATTTATTATTCAAGACATTTAATCACAATAACAATTTCACGTAAGATTATATCCATTATTAACAAATTATATCAAATAAACTAATGTCCTACAAAAATTAAACAAGACAGATCATGTAACTAACTCCAATTGATCTATTTTTCAAAATAAAAAAAAAACCACAGAGAGAGAGATTTATCGACACATCTACTTCAAATTTCTTTTCTTATAATAACTATTTTATATGAACTTTAACATGTTATCCTTTATATCAATTTAAAATTACGTAATTATTTATTAAAGTCCTAACCATATAAAATGGACGTAAGAATTTCATATGGACTTTAACTTGTCATGCTTTGTATCAATTTAAAAATGACCTCATTATTGTAAAATAAAAGTCTCAATCCTATAAAATGGACAGAAATGATGTATACCAAAAGATGCAGCAAGGGTCTGCCATTTCCCCGTGCCCTTTGGGCGCCCCCGCCCTCTCTTCGGCTGAGTTGCCGTGAAAGATTCCGGCGTCAATACAAGTTCCTGCTGCCCAAGGACCTCTGCCTCCTTCTTTGGCCGCCCTCTCTTTCTTCGCTCATTAAACTCACCGTCAATACTGTCATCTTCACCGTCGTTCGTCCTCTCAGTCATGTTCACCTCCATATCAATAGCATTTTCTTCGTCCTCAGGACTCAGTGGAGCCTCCTGCTCTACGGGGGTCTCTGGAACACTGGTATTGGTTTGCTCCTCAAGGGACAACTCTTGATCCCTACATATATATATAAATCAACTCGAATGGTTAGTAGTGGAAAAGAAAGCCAGAAAAAATAAGATTCGATGAACATATATATCAATATATGTATATTTATGTATATATATATATATATATATATAGTAGGATGTCACATGAACGTGAATGTGTATACATTTATGTTATATGTATATGTATATATGAAAAGGGTTGCAGATTGGAGAAGGAATTAGTTTTTGTCTGCTGAAGAGAGATCTGTGAGGTTTTAGAATTTTGGTGAACTTTCAGTCTAAATGATGAGAAACAATCAAGAAACGGCTGTATACGCTTTTTATGGAGAGGATTTAGTGTGCGTACATGAATACCCTATTCATGTTTTATTGTCAAATAATTTTGGGAACCTTTTAATATGGAGTAATTACTAATTAATAATCGGGATATTTTAAATCTTTTAGATTTGAAAAGAAGAAAACATAGGTATTTTTAGAATTAAAGAAATAGCCTCATTATTTACCCTTTCTTTGACAAAATCATTTAGTTTGTAATTTTCCTGTCTTTCTTTGTTTGTATAATTTATTTTGTGTATCAATTACGAAATACAAGAACTAAATCTCATTATTGTAGAAGTTGGAATTACATAATATATTCGATTACATCGATTTTACTCGAATTATAGCGACAACGCTGAATGAATTTGTTTAATTTTGTCGCGATGACGAGAAGATAAAATAGAATAAAATGTTGCAAATATGTCAATAAATAAGTAACCAACAAAATATCATGATTATTCAAACAAAATATCTTTTGAAGAAAATAATATTAAGCAACAAAATAGGGGTAAAAGTTGTATAGGATAATTGATGAAGTAAATATGAAATTCTATTTTATTTTCCTAATTGAATTGAGATATGACATTTAACTATATTTAATATTTGGACTGTGTAGGCATTGATATGTCCTCACATGCTATTTCATTATTTTTCTTTAAATTGATAGGAATACAATTGAAAATTTATTCTAATTTTTTTTGTTACATTAGAGTATTCTAAAACTCCTATTTGATTCACATGTATTTTTCTTATCCATTAATTTCTCAATCTCGTGTTATTTCTCTTCCATGGTTCATTGATAGTCTTCCTGCCTATAGGTGGTAGGATAGTTGGTGGTACTGCTTGTGGTCAATCTTCCTAGCCTTAGTGGACCGGGCTTAGAGCTCATGACACTCGTCACTAACACAAAAGGGCATTGAGACCAAAGCACCGCTTTCTCAGTGGTCTTGTCACCTAGAACCTTAAATATAAGAGACTTCCATGGTTGATAGGTTCTCCTGTTAGTTTCCCCTGCAGAACTTCTCACACAAGGGTCATAAAGCTTTTGGGCAAAGGAAAATGATAGTCGATTACGTAAAGCCTGCTATAGCAGCAGAACCGGTAAATATTCGGTTTGAAGAAAATAAATAGTGTAAATATACGGATCTAAAATTTCTTGAAATTTGACTATCTGCTTGTCCATATAACATTGAGCTGAATTAAGCAGATAACTGATATTATCTGAGAGTTGAGAACGTAAATTATTTAACGAAACAATTTTCATTCGAAAAGAAAAGAAAAGAACTCAGTGATGCCCAATTCCCTACTTCCGGTATTTAATTGTTAGTACCAACTTGAACAAAAAGAAATAATATCGTTGTAACTTAATTTTTCCACATCCAAAGAGCTTTTCCCCGTGGGAGAGCTGCCACCACGTCGTGAGGTCGGGATGTGAAACGAACCGTACTCTAGAAATTTTTTTTTTTGAATAAAATGCGAAATAAACATTCTTTAAAATTATAATTCAATCATTAAATATTTTCTCATCATCACTTTAAAACGTAATTAAATAAATATCTCAAAGTTCAAATCATTTATCCTATCTTAAAAATCAGAGTAAATAAAATAATGCGGAATCTTAACGTGTCTAATAAAATAACATAAAAGCGTCTGAAGTGGTCACGGGGTAACAGCTGCAGCGGGCGATCAGAGGTCCTCACCACCAGTCGGGATAAAATCGGCAGCTGGCTCACCTGCACCATTTAAACATAGTGAGCCTAAAGACTCAGCAAGCTTTATCTGATAATAACAAGGTACATAATAATAAAACCACATGCAAGCACAAACATATCGTAAAATAGCTTTAACGCATGCGTGCTTGAATGATCGTAATCATGGCATCAAAACTATTCGTAGCAGTACATGATCGTCTATCATAACATAATGACGCATGAACATAACATAACATAAAAGACGTGTGAGTCGTATCCATGATGTGTAGGTCATTACATTAACGATTTGCACCATTTAAACATAGTGAGCCTAAAGACTCAGCAAGCTTTATCTGATAATAACAAGGTACATAATAATAAAACCACATGCAAGCACAAACATATCGTAAAATAGCTTTAACGCATGCGTGCTTGAATGATCGTAATCATGGCATCAAAACTATTCGTAGCAGTACATGATCGTCTATCATAACATAATGACGCATGAACATAACATAACATAAAAGACGTGTGAGTCGTATCCATGATGTGTAGGTCATTACATTAACGATTAATCAATCATAAAAAACCAATGTACGTGACGATGCGGTTCACCCGACCTTACCTCGGGATCCATCACACCTCCATAATGTCACTTCACCATGCCGTGAACACATGGATCCATAAGCTCATTATAACATTAACAGAGCTTCATCGGGGCCGGTATCCCGATTCCGCTCATCATTACTTGCCAAAAACAACTTCAATCCCTCAAAAATATTTTTTTTCTTACATGCCTTTAACATTTCATAAAACTTTCATGATGCATGATCGTCATAAAATATGAAACTTTAAAGGTTTAGCCCATCAATATATATTTAATTTTCTTTAAACAAATGCATATTAATAGACGTAATACTACATATATAATTAAATATATATTTATGGGCTTCTACATTTTCTACTCCGGTCAAGGACTGGTTCAAATGTGTAGCACCCAAACCCCATGGGGCCACGAATTTAAGGAAAAAGAAATATAAGACAAAAATGAAGGGCTGAAATGAATTGTAGCAAGCTGTATTGCCTTGCCAAGAAAATACGAAGAATAAACAGTTGGCGCCAAGTAGAAAAATTAAAATTTCAATATCAGATTTCAAGTTACAAAATGCAATTGCGAATTACAACTGCTGGTACTCTCTTTGAATTCACTAGTTGTAATAGATCTTAATATAGATTGGATAAAGATAAAAAACAACAACATAAAGCAGACGTCGCGGAACCGCTGGCCTTTTGATAAACACCCACACACCACAGCTGATTCAGATCCATTCTCTCGTCTGCCCCGAAATTGACTCACCTGCACCAAGAAAGCTAGTGAGCCTAGGGGCTCAGCAAGCAAAACTGAGAATAACAAGAGCACAATATGGGCAGGCGCAATACATACAATAACATAGTTTAAAGGAACACATTTTAAACATAGCTGTTCGTAACATCTGATAAGGGAGTACTCAGATTCCAACATTTAATTCTTTAGACTTATGGCTCAGAAGCTCTCCTTAGGTCCCATTGCACTTGATCAAATGACTACTGATATCAGTTACTATATGGCGAATCTCGCCCAATATGAAGGGGCAACCGACACGCTCGACTGCTGCTCACCCTTCCCATATGGATCGTCTGTTATCTTTGCCATAAATCATAAAATCTAAACATTTTCTTCCTTTAAACAACATCTGGGTGAAAATCAGATCTTGACATCAGGGTTCACTTCATTTTTTTAAAACTCAATTTCTATAAAATAACATTTGCACTGAGCATCCAGCTGAGACTTGGGAAAACAGATGTTAAAAGAAACAGCTTGTGGTTACTAGATAAATTTCAGATGTTGCTAAATGAAAGTACTGTTGGCGTAAACAGATGTCAACGAATTGAGTTTGGTCAACTCAGCTGTTAACGGAGTAATAGGTGAAACAACATATACCTACAGGGAACTCAGCTGTTGGGGTAAATCAGATGTCAACGGAATATCGGTTGAACAAACAGCTGACGCTAAGGAAATATCGTATGAACAGTAAACAGCTGACGCTAAGGAAATCAGCTGTTGGTAGTTGAACGTAGTCAACTAAGCTATAAGATGATCAATAATAAAGGACTGACTAAAGCAACTTGCGGCTGATCATAACACTTAGAATTTATTCAACACAAAGGTAACAGCAGAAATGGAACAACTGGTTTAAAGATGAAATTCAGACGTTGGAAGAAATTCGACATCTGACTGTAACTCGGTGTTGCAACATCAAAACGACGGCTGCGCTATCAGCTGTTGCCTATCAAACCAGACTTAAATTCTGATTCAATTAGCAACTCCGATTACATAGCGTCAACTACGATGAACTGGAAATGGTATGCTTAGTGGTTTAAAAACCAACATCAACAACTTCATAAAATACATTTTGAGTTTCAAAAATAAACCCACTGTGAACCCGAACATTAAACATATTCCAACTCAACAGAAACATGAACAATGGCTGAATTTGAACATAACTCAGGCAAGCAATCACAAAGCTGAAAGAGAACAATACATATGCTTTCATGGCGAAGCAAGAATCAGATTTACTTGCCTTAACACAGGAGAAACACGAAACACAGCAGGTCTTAGCAGCAAGTCCCTCAAGCACCGCAGTGAGTTTCCTATGGTTTCTTTGATGAAAATGAAGGTTTTCTTGCAAAATGATGAACTTATAGTCCACACGTACCATAGGCATGTGAATCTGACTTGTAACAGGGGAAAAGCACTCGAGTAGGCATGGTGTTCCACACCTACTTCTCAAAATTTGTTAAAAGTCCCCTATCACTATTTGAATTTGTCAAAGAAATACTCTAATTTAAAAAGAACCATTCTCCCATCCGAAAAATCATTTTATTTTCGACTTCTAAAAATTACACAGCTGGTGCTCGGGTAACAGCTGACTAGACCTCTGCACCGTGTTCAACTTCTGAAAATAAGAAATCATCTAGCAATTAAACGGTTAAGCTGAAATTCGAAATTAGAAATGGGTCCTTGAATTAAAAGGACTAAGAATTGTGGTCCTATGGATTTTGGGGCGTTCTACCCACCTAATAAAAATTTCGTCCTCGAAATTTACTTACCAAACAATTTCGGGTAGCAACTAAGCATATCAGCTTCTGTTTCCCACGTAGCTTCTTCAGTTTGGTTGGACCACTGAACTTTAACCATAGGGATACTACGGTTCCTCAGCTTCCTAATTTCCTTAAAAAGAATCTTCTCGGGTCTTTCTTCATAGCTCAAGTATGGTTCTAAGTCAATCGGCTCAACACTTAGTATATGCGATGGGTGGGTAACATACTTCCTCAAGGCTGATACGTGAAATACATTATGCACTGAGGACAGATGCGGCGGAAGTGCTAGTCGATAAGCCATCATCCCTACCTGTCCAGAATTTCATAAGGACCAATGTATCTAGGGCTCAGCTTTCCTCTTACCAAACGCATCACTCCTTACATTGAAGTCTACAGCTTCTGCTGTTTGCTCAACCACATCTGGTCCTAAACCAGCTCGTTCTCCCACTTCATCCCAATGGAGAGGTGTTCTACACTTGCGTCCATAAAGTGATTCGTAAGGAGCCATCTGTATCGATGCTTGAAAACTGTTATTATATGCAAATTCTACTAACGGTAGTTTCAGATCCCAACTTTCTGAAAAGTCTATAATACACGCTCTAAGTAAATCTTCCAAAATCTGAATCACCGTTTCAGATTGTCCATCTGTCTGGGGTGAGAAGCCGTGCTAAAGGTCAACCGTGTACCTAAAGCTCTATGTAAACTCTTCCAGAAGGCGGACGTGAACTTGGAATCTCTATCAGATACTATCGAAAGGGGAACACCATGAAGTCTTACTATCTCCTTTACATATAACTCTGCGTATCTACTCACATCATATGTTGTCTTTACTGGTAAAAACTGAGCAGATTTCGTAAGCCTATCTCCTATAACCCAAATAGAATTATATCATTGGGTAGTACTGGCAGTCCAATTACAAAATCCATAGCTATACATTCCCACTTACACTCTGGGATGGGCAACGACTTCAACAATCCCGCCGGTCGTTGGTGTTCAGCTTTTACCAACTCGCATGTTAAGCATTATGCGACAAATATGGCGATGTCTCTTTTCATTCCTGGCCACCAATACATCTTTTGGAGGTCCTTATACATTTTAGTGCTTTCGGGATGCACAAAGTATGGAGCTGAATGAGCTTATGCCATCAAATCTGATCTCAAAGCGTCGACTTGGGGCACCCAAATTCTATTCTGAAATATGATTACTCCTTCTTATGAAAAATAGAGGTTGCCGCCTCTTTTTTTTTATCTTGTTTCACCCACTTCTGGAGTTGCTCATCCTTCAGCTGTCCCTCTCTAATCTGGTCTATCATATTCGAATGAATTGAGAGATCTGCCAAAAACATAGCGCTGTCCTTGGACACTAATTCTATTTCAAACTTCTCGATCTCATAAGCCAATGGCCTTTGGACAGATAGCTGGGCTAAACCAACATATTTTCTACTTAAGGCATCAGCTACGACGTTGGCCTTCCCTGGATGGTAGCTGATCGTGCAATCATAATCCTTCACCAGTTCCAGCCATCTCCTCTGCCTCATGTTCAATTCCTTTTGGGTGAAAAAGTACTTAAGACTCTTGTTATCCGAAGATTTCACACTTTTCCCCTTACAGATAATGTCTCCAAATTTTCAACGCAAACGCTACAGCTGCCAGCTCCAAGTCATGTGTGGGATAATTCTTCTCATGGTTTTTCAGCTGTCTGGATGCGTAGGAAATCACTCTACGGTCCTGCATTAGCACCACACCCAAACCCAACTTGGACGCATCTGTGTATATAACAAATTTCCCTTGATCAGATGACATGGTTAATACAGGGGCTTCAATTAGCGCTTGCTTCAACTGCTCAAAGCTGACTTGAAATTCTGGAGTCCATTCAAACTTAATCAGCTTTCTAGTTAGCGAAGTCAAAGGGACAGCTATCTTCGAAAATCCTTTAATAAAACGCCTATAGTATCCATCTAAACCCAGAAAACTCCTAACTTCTGAAACCGATTTGGGAACTGGCCATTCTCGCACAGCTTCCACCTTTGCTGGGTCTACCTCCAATCCATCTTTGGATATAATGTGACCTAAGAATGCTATATTTTCCAACCAGAAGTCACATTTACTGAATTTGGCAAACATCTGCTTATCCTTCAAAGTCTGGAGCACTGTTCTCAAATGGTTCGCATGCTCGAGTCTGGTCTTGGAATATACTAAGATGTCATCGATGAACACGACAACAAACTGATCTAAGAAGGGTTGGAAAACTCTGTTCATCAAATCCAAAAGCTGAGGGGGCGTTAGTAAGTCCAAAGGGCATTACCAAAAACTCATAATGGCCGTATTGATTGGCCTCAAACGTAAACCAGTCTCCTCTTGGGGGTTTTACCACCACTGTTCGGAGCTTGAAGTCTATTACTACTCCATACTTAGTCAACCAATCCATCCCCAATATCATGTCGAACTCTGGCATCGGTAAGACAATCAAATTGGCAGTAATCAAATGCCCTTGAAGCCTAAGCTCTAAATCGCGAAATAGGTCATGGGATACCAGCTTTTCCCCAGAGGGAACCGTTACACAAAATCCCATAGTTACTTGGTCAGGTCTGACGGGTAATTTCTTAGCAAAATCTGATGCTATAAACGAATGAGATGCACCTGAATCTATCAAGGCTAAAGAGGGCAAACCAGCAATCAAAATCTTACCGGTAACCACTGTAGAATCCGGATTGGCTTGCTCAGCTGTCATGACATAAGCTCTACTGGTCACCATCTGCTTCGACTTTGGGCATTCCTTTATTACATGCCCAGGCAGCCCGCATTTGTAACAAACATTCTGTCCAACTCTACAAGGACCAGGATGATTCTTTTGGCACTTAAGACACACTGGCCTATTGCTGACAACAGATACTTCGCTAATAGGTTGAACAGCTAGAGGCTTAGGCTCTTGAGGTCACTGCTGATTCTTGTATGGCTTCTTGGATGGCTTCTGTTCTTTCTGTTGAGAGGCCTGCCTCTTCTGTTGCCTCTCTTCCATAAAAGCTTTCCAATCCTGATCAGCTCTAAGGGATTTGTCCACTGCACTCCTATAATCTTTGGGTTCCACCAGCCTAACATCATGTCTAAGTGCTGGCTTTAGTCCATCGAAAAAATGTCGCAACTTCTCCTTAGGATCTGCCCCGATCAACGGCACAAAGTAGCATCCTCGTTCAAACTTTCGAACATACTCTTGGACAGACATGTCCCCTTGCTTTATCATTAAAAATTCTCTTTTCAGCTTTGACCTCTTGTCCTTGTTGGGATCCGGATCACGCCCCCCGGCGAGGCAGCGGAAGAACAGAAAAATCATGTCCGGGAGACGATCAATACGATAAACAATACACAATATGACATTCATAGGGTGTTCAAAACACTACCTTGCTGGCAACTCGTGCCTGGCTCCGATCGATTTCGTAAAGAAAACGGCACTTCACGGTAGACTGCGGTAGATAACGCCAATCCGGTCCACGACCAGAATCGATATCCCTCAAATCAGCCTGCACTAGAAGACTGATGGATTTATCGCCAACGAATTCTCCTCAAAAAACTAGGCCGAAAAAAGTTTTCCGGCGAAGCGACGGCGGCGGCGGGCGGCGCACGGCGGCGGCGGCGTGAGGATGTTGAAGAGAGGGGGCGGAGGCTCTTGCTTCTAGGTTTAGGGTTGTAGTTATGTTGTGTTTATGAAGTCTACAAGTCTAATTAAATAGACTTAGTAATAATCTTGGACCGGCCCAACGGGCCCGGGTCCAACGGGTGAACATTCGGTTCAACCCTATCACCGTGACTTCATCGTAACTCCAATCGCCGATCAGATCGGATCAATCGATTCAGTTTCCAAAACTGAATACTATGATCTGAAAAACCACTTTTCAGAACCCCAGTGCAAAATGACGGTTTTGCCCCTCAACAGCGGGAAACCCCGGTTTGATCCCTGTTGACTTTTAGGAAGTCGCACTCCCCAAAAATCCTCTTCTCGTGCTCAACACATTGAGCTGAGTATCCGTGCGGGAATCTCGAATCCAGTACTTGTGTAACCCTCAATGGTTCAGGGATACAGCTAGCCGTGGGCCCACAACCATTGTGGCTCCGGAATCACAATTCCGGGCTTGGCCATCGGATCATGGTAAAGAGTCTAGCAACATCGCCCCATGATCCCCTAGGTATCACTGATAGTGCCTTCAAGAACCAGTTGGTCGTGGTTAGCGTACAGTACGGTCCTTTCAATCCATATATCCCGATCAGATCGACGACCATTGGTAAATCGAGAGTCGCTATACATCCGATAGCTATGCGTACATATTGGAGATCGAATAGTGACATCGCGAGTGTAACTAGGTAAACACATTTACCTAAAACACTTCTAGTACTCTGGCCAGAGATTTATACACTATTATCCCCTCAGATAGCATAGGATATCCACGCATGTCTGCGAGCGGTGAATCCTCGACAACGATGCATCGACTCCTACATGCATCGGGGTCTAACCCAATCCCGACGCCTTATGACCCCAAGTGAGTCGGCAAACGGGTCAAATTGAGACGCCTATCATGTAGAGTCTCAATGACGTTTCGAGTCGTGAGGACTAATCAGTACAACCAAGACCTCGGACTTATCTACTCGACAAATGGTAACCACTTGGAAAGTCCGAAGGAGGGTAGTTCGATAGATCACCAGGTTACTATCTATCTGCATGCTCAGAACATCACAATGTTCCCTACCAATGAAATATGGTACTTCGCATCGCAGATACTAGTCTCGAGCTCGGGCGGCCTTATCCTTATTTTGACGGCCCAATCGACTAGGAACATGTTCATAATACACAGTGACTATTAGATGTGTTTCATGATACCCGTCATACCCACTATCACATCTAACATACACTTTAGTGCATTCTAGGTCTTTACTCAACGCAAATGTTAATCATTATACAACACAATGAAAGTAAAGAATGCCATATTAGTAAATGCGAATATCATATATAAAGATTGTCATATACAAGAGTCTATAAACCCACACGCCACCAGTTGGCTAGTTGGGCATCTACTCTAACAATCTCCCACTTGCCCTAAAGCCAACTACTCATCAGACGCAGTCCCATTGTTCGCGATGTTTTTCAAACAACGGTCCAGGCAAGGGCTTCGTAAGTGGATCAGCAACGTTGTCTGCAGAGGCGACTCTCTCAACTGCTATGTCACCTCTAGCCACAATATCTCGGATTATGTGGTATTTCCTCAGTATGTGTTTGGATCTTTGGTGAGACCTAGGCTCCTTTGCTTGCACAACGACACCCGTGTTGTCGCAGTACACCGGGACTGGACCAACTCCATTAGGAATGACGCCCAACTCTTGGACGAAATTCCTTATCCAAACGGCCTCCTTAGCAGCATCTGATGCTGCAATGTACTCAGCCTCAGTGGTTGAATCCGCGATGGTGTCTTGCTTGGAACTCTTCCAAGAGACAGCACCACCATTGAGCATGAATACAAATCCAGAGGTTGATTTCGAATCATCCACGTCACACTGGAATCTAGAATCAGTGTAGCCTTCCAGTTTCAGTACCATCCCCGTAGACCATGAACATATTCTTAGTCATTCATAAGTACTTAAGAATATCCTTCACAGCCTTCCAATGCAATTGGCCGGGGTTGGCCTGGTAGCGGCTCGTGAAACTAAGAGCATATGCGACATCCGGTCTAGTCGAGATCATGCCATACATAATACTACCTATTATGATACAAGTGTTGTAAATTAAGTCTCTTAATCACAATTAAATAGAGTGTTGGACTTGGACCGGCCCAACGGGCCCGGGTCCAACAATGAACATTCAGTTCATCTCCACCACCGAGACTTCATCGTAACTCCGATCGCCGATCAGATCGGACCGATCGACTCAGTTTCCAAAACTGAATAATATGATCTGAAAAACCATTTTTCAGAACCCCAGTGCAAAAAGACCGTTTTGCCCCTCAAAAGCGGGAAACCTCGGTTTGACCCCTGTTGACTTTTAGGAAGTCGCACTCCCCAAAAATCCTCTTCTCGTGCTCAACACATTGAGCTGAGTATCCGTGCGGGAATCTCGAATCTAGTACA
>KV016320.1:50329-61372 GCA_001598015.1 Dorcoceras hygrometricum
AAAAAGATTGCGACGCATCCTGCACAGGCTGATAGGTGCGTCCCATAGTCGGCTGAACTGGAGCCTCAACTTCCATCAAACTCTCCTCAATGTCTACCGCTCGGTTCACTGCATCAACACAGGTCGCAGGAGAACCAGACAAAACCATCCGATACAGATCATGCCTCAAGCCCTTCAAAAACTTGTTCCTCTTCGTCCTCTCCTGGTTGGCATTGTGTAGCACATAAACCAAAAGCGCAGAAAACTGTCGGGCATACTCAGCCACTCGCATACTACCTATTTCAAGTTGTCAAACTCCCGCTCCCGGCTGTTATATAAGGAATACGGGGTATACTCCTGTCTGAACGCCTCACAGAAGCTCTCCCAGGTGATCACAGCCCCACTATCTCGAAGGATACGAGAAGTACCTCTCCACCATCGTTGTGCATTGTCTCTCAGCTGCAACACCGCCAACTTCAGTCTCTTCTCGAGAGCGTACTCCAGATTATCGAACAACTCCTCCATCTGAACTAACCAAGCCTCGGCTGAAGCACCACCCTCAGAAGCAGAAAAAGTCGGAGGGTTCGTCCGCTGAAATCGTGCCAAGACTAGTTCCATCTCGCCTATCTGCCTAGTAACGTTCTCGACCTGCTGAAAGTCGTCATCACTGCCAGCCCTAGACTCCTCCTCAGTACGTCTAGTCGTCCTACCTCTTCCTCTTCTCGGCGGCATCTAAACAATCTAGAGGTAAGATCTCACAGCAGATATATCACATAGACAGATAAAAGATCACGTAAGTCATAGAGTCAATCAAGAATCAAATCAAAACTCTGTGCCTAGACGCGAGTGTGGTCGAAGAAATCGAGCTTATCCCTGTTTAAGCTCTGATACCAAAAATGTCAGGTCCCGTGCTAATTACTCAATAAAAATAGCACAATTAAAGCACATAAACACGGAAGCATAAAATTAGGGCTTAAAAATTTTTCGAAATAGTTGGGCCTGATTTCAAAACATACATTCAAAATAACAATATTCAAAATACGAGTTAAAACAAACTCAAACAAGTCAGGTAACAACAACATCTCAAATCAGAATATATCCCCAATACAAAGAAACACGGGGCATCCCCCGGTTCAAAACATATCATAATATAGACTGGGACTCAAGGAAACGAGGATCGACCAGCTGAACCTCCACTCTGTCCAGCTTGGTTACCTGAAGATCCTGCAAATGGGTAACGCAGACCCAAACAACACCAAGCAGGAAAACAAATACAAGGTCAAGTCTCAATACGAAGAGCTATCGAAACAGCTAAACATGCAACATGCTATAAAATCAATGTTATGAATGCATGAGGGCTATCAAGGATCGGATAGCTAGACCAGTAAGTCAACTGGGAATCTCAAATCAAGCCTCTATACCACGCAAAGCCAATCAGCCGGTGGAAATCATTGGTCCGTGATCATCGAGGCCCGTAAACCCATCACAGCTCGGTGATAGACACTCGAATCCGATAGTCACCACTCCATGATAGCGTTGGACTTTTCCGGCACGACAACTCAGTCGGCCAGTCGCAACGTGGCTCTAAATCAGGTCATCAATCAATCTGTCAGGCTCAATATGTATGCATATCTGCCAATCAATAACAAATGCACAATGCATACAATTCGGCAGTACGCAAAACATGACATATATCAATCAATTCATCACAGCGGTTTCACGTAATATCAAAACAGCAAGCCAACATATTTCATAGCACGAATTATAGCCATGTTCACGCACAAAGCCGTAAAATTTGCTCAATTCGTACCTCCAATTCTCAAGATTCTACCTCAAGAGGATAAGAAATATCGGGTCTAAAATACTCTAAGTGTAACTCAACACTTGTATTTAAATCCTCAATTCAATCTCTATCGAACAAGACAACTCCCGACTTAAACAGATTTCTGCATCGCAAATTAGCGCCAACCAGATTTCTCAAACCAGCGCTTACAATCTAACAGACTTCACAGCGCTAAAGCAAATCCTCGTGCTCTAGTCAAAACGACAGCGTATTGGTGACATCTGGTTGCTCCAACGGTAACACCAACCAGATCCCTCGCTTGTGCAATACAAAACACGCTAAACGTTCACAACCCAAAACGACGATGCAGCAACTTAATGGAACGACGTCGCATCGCTCAACCATATCTCTCCTCAAAACACAACGCTAGCGCTCGAAACAGATCTCTCAACTAAACGTGCTACACCAGACGTCAACTCCAACATGTTGACCAACACGTGGCACCCTCTCACGCGAACGCGCTACGCTACCAGATCTCTACACGCGAAAAATCACACGCGTTCAATACAACGAAACCAGATCTCTCAATGCAGCGATTACCCGCTACAGTTCCGTTGACCAGCGTTGACATCTGGAATTGCGAAACGAAAGCGCTGCACTCTCGACTATCCAGACCTCATCAAAACGACACCGTTCACCCAATACCAGATTTCACCCGATAATTCCTGCGACTAGGAATCTGAAATACTCTACGAGAGATCTGAAATTCTAAAATCAGATTTCACCAAAAATCCGAAATTCAAGAATTCGAAAATCTTAATTCTCATGACTAATCTAATCCAAAATCTGATTAATCACTAATCTTAAAATCTTATTCCTCACATGTTTTCTTTGTTCCTGAATTAATAAAGAACATTATTTCATTTCATGTGCTTGATAGTGATGTATATTCTTGTCATTTTGCTAATTTGATTAGCAATAATTACAAGAATAAATGTTTAACTAGAATTGGGGAACGCGAAAACGATCTACACAATTTAAAATTGAGAGAAGTTTCAACTCATGATGTGAAGACACATACAAAAACAGTCAAAAAGGAAATACGATTGTTTAAACCCGACACAAATTTGGCATGCTAGGCTAGGTCATATTTCCTTAAATAGGATGAACAAGTTGGTTAAGAGAGACATGTTTAATATGTCTGGTATTAACTCCTTACCAACATGCGAGTCCTGCCTCAAAGGAAAAATGATAAAATTGCCCTTCAAAGGCAAGCCTGAACGTGCTCAATACATATTGGACTTGATCGATATTGAGTGTGTGACCCGCTTAACATTGGTACTAAGTCCATCCACACCTACTTCATCACCTTTACCGATGATTACTCTAGGTATGGATACTTGTACTTAATGAAGCACAAGTCTGAATCCTTTCAAAGTTTGAAGGAGTTCAAGGCTGAAGTAGAAAAAAAAAAGGGAAAAAGTATTATAACACTTTGAACCAATCGGGATGGAGAATACTTGAGTGTCGAATATCAAGACTATTTTAAGGAGAATGATATATCTCACAATGGACCTGTTCGGCCACACCATAACTCAATGGTGTAGCGGAGCGTCGCAATCGAACCTTGATGGACATGGTTCGATCTATGATGAGCTTCACTGAACTTGCTGCCTCGTTTTAGGCCTATGCGCTTGAAACAGTGTTAATGTTGTGGAACAATGTCCACACCAAGGCAGTGGATAAAACCCCGTACGAGATATGTATGGGAAAGCCATACAAGTACTCATACTTGAGGATTTGGGGATGTCCTACTTACGTGAAGCAGACAGTAAGAGATAAGCTGGATAATAGAGCCATCTAATTCTACTTCATTGGTTATCCAAATAATTCTATTGGATACTGCTTCTACTATTCCAGTGAAAAAAAGTGTGTATTTCTAGAAATTCCACCTCTTTGGTGAAGGAATTTCTACTTGATAGAAAAGGAAAGATAGTAGAACTCAAAGATATTCGAGAAGCAACTGAAGTTTCAAGTGAATCTCCCACACCTGAAGAACCATTCATTGATATGGACACACCTAGGAGATCTGAAAGGGTTCCTAAGGCTCCTGTTAGATATCGTTTCCTGCTTGAAAGAGGATCAAAGTGATCAAACTGTTGGATGTGATCCAAGAACCTTCAAGGAGGTGATTCCGATGCTGATTCTAATTTGTAGCTTGAAAAAATGTAATCTGAGATTGACTCAATGTATTATAACCAAGTTTGGACTCTTGTGAATCCTCCAGAAGGAACAGTTTCTTTTGGGTGCAAATAGATACACAAATGAAAACTTGGGCCAGATGGTAAGGTATTGACCTACAAGGCGCAACTGGTCGCAAAAGGTTACACTCAAAGGCAAGGTGTTGACTATGATGAAACCTTTTCACTAGTTATAATGTTCAAGTCGATTAGAATCCTGCTAGCCATAACCTCATGGTACAACTATGAGATATGACAAATGGATGTGAATATTGCGTTCCTTAATGGAAACATTAAGTAAGAAATCTATATGCCGCAGTCTTAGGGTTTCACATCCGTAGGAAGTGAGAATAAAATATGAAAACTTCAATGATCGATCTACAGTCTCAAGCAAGCATCGAGAAGTTGGAACCTGAGGTTTGATGAAACGATTAAATAATTTGGTTTCATCAAATATCCCGAGGAGCCATGTGTGTACAATAAGGTAGTTAAAGATGTTGTGACATTCTTTGTACTTTATGATGACATTCTACTCATTGGGAATGATGCAGGAATGCTGCAGTCAACTAAAGTATGATTGTCTCGTATATTCTCGATGAAAGACATGGGTGAAGCATCCTATATTCTGGGAATACAGATATATAGAGATAGATCAAAAAGGGTGCTCGGACTCACCCAAGCGACCTACATCGATACCATACTTAAGAGGTTCTCCATGGAAGAGTCCAAGAGAGGACACTTACCTATGTGCCATGGGGTCACACTATCTAAGTCTATGTGTCCGAAGACTGATGAGGAGATATTTAAGGTTCTTGTTGACTCTATGTAAAACAATATTTATTTATAAAATTCACTTTATTTTAAGGCATTTTTTATCTTCATTATTATGATTACATACTTTTGGATAATGTAACGCCTAGAAATTTCCTGACTACGTAGAAGTGAGTGCAGGACTAGGGGGAAAATAATTTTAGATGATTACATGTCACTTTATGTGATTTAATTATGATTTTTATATTCCATGGTATTTATGTCATGTTTTCAGCCTGTTGAGTTACAGACACGTGGACGAGACTAGGAACGACCGAGATGAAAATATGTTGAGATTTTTATGTTCTTATATTTTTAAGAATAAATTTATTATTTTTAAGCAACAATTTCTGAAAACTGGGGGTTTTCTGATTATTTTGGAGGGGAACCAATTTTCGCGTATACGGGCTGTTTTATTGGATTTTAAGGTGTTTTAAAATTTTAGGGGACTTTAATTACGAAAATTAGCCATTTTCAAAGTCAAGTTAAAGTTTTAATTATCTTATCAAATTAAGGGAGGGGCAAACATGTCAAAAGTTTCTTCCTTTTTTTAATTAAACAATAGGGGTCAATTGTGTCACACTACATTGTTTCAAAACACCAAAAAATTTAATCAAAACCTAGCTAAAGCCTCCACTCCCTCCTCCCTACAACACTTCCCCCTCCTCCCCTCTAAAAGTTTAGAAAATTGCAAGATCTTGGTGATTCAAAGGCGATCATGTCCCGATCTCCTGTCCTTTACGTCGATAACTCGCAGATCTCAATTTTCTCCAAGCCAGGCATGTGATATCGATTTATTTTCTCACCATTTAACCTATAGTAAACTGTTTTTAATGATTTGATGCATGAATTGTATGTGACTTGCCATGATATATGTTTCATGTTCTTGATCCAGCATGAGTTATGAAGTTCCATCATGTTTTTGATTATTTTCTTGCATTGCTTCGATTGAGGGGCTGTTCATTGAACTATGGCTTGGATCTAAGTCGTTCATGGTAGTCCTAGGCAGGGCTAGTAGTGGTCCAAGGTTGGGAAATTATGGCTGAACCATCGGCGATTTTAGAAACACCGAACGCTGCGTGTTTATGGGCAGCGCCGTGCGTCCCCTTCTCGCGGCCCGTGCTCCCTCGTGCGGCCGTGGTTGGGACCATGGCTGGTCTGGTTAGGACCGGATGGACGTGGGGGTGGTCCAGCCGGTGGGGCTCCGGCCACGGCGACCGGAGCAGGTCGCACGTTAAAGATTGGCGGCGGCTGGTCGTGTTGCATGGTTGTGTGCGTGTGTTTGTGTGTAGGGTTGTGAGGTGTTGGTTCGGTTCAATTGAACCGGTTTGGCCGGTTTGGTTGGAAGGGTTGAGTAGTCGAGTCTCGAGTCAAAATTTTTTAAAGTTGGTTCGAGTTATTTTAATTATGGACCGGTTATTTTAATTTTAAGTCAAAGGTCCAATTTTAAAGAAAATGGTCAAAGGTTTTAAATCGAGCCAAACTTTTAATTTAATTGGGTTTGATGTTTATTTTAAGTTTTGAAGCCAAAATTGGAGTCTTTGTATTTTTTTATTAAGTCAAAATTGACCATGGGATCTTAACCGGTCAAAATTGATCATTTGGTCAAAAATGGTCATTTGGGTCAAAATTGATTAAGTTATCCTTTTTAAAAGTCAAAATTGGTTAAATTGATTTTTAAGTCAAAATTGATTTTGAAATTAGTCAAAATTAGTTATTTGATTTTAAAGTCAAAATTGGTCTTTGATTTCAAGATCAAAATTGGTCAATTGATTTTGGATTAGTCAAAATTGGAGTATTTTAGGGATGTTAAAGGTGAATTTTAAAATTATGGGCTAAGTCCAAATTTTTAAGTTTAGTCTAGAATTAGTGGGCCAGGCTCCTGAACTAGTCCTAAACCGAAGTAGAAAATGTAGAAGCCCGTCAATGTATATTTAATTATATATGTAGTATTCTACGTACGTAAATATTTTAAAGGAAATGATTAAATATACATTGACGGCTAATCTTTTAAATAGCATGATTTTAAGAAATGCACGAATCATGAGATTCTATGAAACGATCAAGCATGATTTTTTTAAGATAAAACCCGAGGGATTGAAGTGATGTGGCAACGTTTAACGATGGGAGCTATCCGTGTAGCCGGGCCCTGGGATCCCCTTTTTTAATGTATGATTATGAGCCTATGAATCCATGTTATCACGACATGGTGAAGTGACATAGTAGGTGCTTGGGATCTCGAGGTAAGGTCGGGTGAACCGCATCGCCCGCCACGTACATTGGTTATTTCGACTGATCAGTTAGACGCCGGCTCACATTCACTTATACGACTCATACGTTTTTCATGTTACGTTATGTCATGTCGTATGTACGCTATATGTTATAATATGTTATGAAATGTACTAACAAGGTTTTAAGATCATCCGTGCATGCATGTTTTAACGAAATTTATTACAAGTATGTGCTTGCATGTGACTTTACGTATATGTACCTTGTTATTTTAAATGATAGAGCATGCTGAGCCTCTAGGCTCACTAGGTTTAAATGGTGCAGGTGATGAAACTGTGGACTATACCCCGACTGGCGGTGAGGACCTCTGAGCGCCCGTTGCAGCACTACCCTATGGCCGCAACGATGTCTTTATTTACGTCATGATACACTTTTCCGACATTTATTTACATGTTATGTTTCCGCACTTTTTCATACTATGATTTTTAACCAACATTGACAATTTAATGTTTTCGAGATATTGATTTTATTCATGTTATAAAATGATGAATTCGAAAATGTTCAAAGGAAACGAGCCATAGTCTTTTCAGTTTATTTATTCCGCACATGTTCAAAAAAAAATTCTAGAGTACGGTTTGTTTCAGTTGGTATCAAAGCGGTGGTTATGATGGGGTATTTGTTGACGCAGCGGCGGATCCCTCCTAGGGTGAAGCGGAAGAATTAAACAATTGGAGTCCGAGAACAGTCAATACACCTATATAATAATTAAAAACATTCATAGAATGTTTAGAATATAACTTGCTGGCGTCTAGGCGCCTGGCTCCGACCAATTCCACGGGGAAATTGGCACTTCAACGGTTGAACAACTACGGCCTCCTAATCCGGTCCACGATCGGAATCTCAATTCCTTCGTTGGTTTGCACTAGAAAACCAACGAAAGTTTCACGGGCGGAATCTCCTTGCCGAGACGGACGGGCGGCGGCGTCGGCGTCGGCGAGGAGTAGAGGAAGGGAGAAATATTTGCTGAATAGCTTTTGGTGTGTTTTAAATGAATACCACAGGGCCCCTATTTATAGATTTTTCATGAGCTTAAACCAAGTTAATGGGCTTGGGTCGGGCCCAGGCCCAGGTGTACATTGGTTTCAAGTCCATCGCTGTGGCTTCATCATAATCCCGATCGAAGATCAGATCGGACCGATCTAAACAGTTTACAAAACTAAGCATTATGATGTGAAAACAATTTTTCGGACCACCTAATCCAAAATAGCATTTAGGCCCCTATAATATTTAAGGATAGTCATACTAGTACAAGCTTAAGAAAATTGCATTTCCACCCTATTTAATTTTAGGAAGTCACACTTCTATCCTTCCTCCTACTATACTCAACAATTGAGCTTAATTTCTGTACGGGAATTTAGAAACCATTACTTGTGTGACCTTTAATGGTTCAGGGATATAGCTAGCCATGGGCTAAGAAAATTTGTGACTCCGAAACCACAAACCGGACTAACCCATCGGATCATGGTAAAGCGTCTAGCAACATCGCCCCATGATCCCATAGGTATCACTGATAGTGCCTGTAAGAACTAGTCGGTCATGGTTAGCGTACAGTACGGTCATTTCAACTCAAATATCCCGATCAGATCAACGACCATTGGTAAATCGAGAGTCGCTAGAGATCCAATAACTATGCATACATCTTGGAGATCAAATAGTGACATCTCATGTGTTAACAGGTAAACCCATTTACCCAAAACACATCTAGTACTCTGGCCAGAGATTTATCACACTATTATCTCCTCAGATAGCATAGGATATCCATGCACAAAGGAGAGCGGTGAATCCTTGACAACGAAGCATCGACGCCTACATGCATTGGGACCTCACCAAACCTCGCCACCTGATGACCCCAACTGAGTCGGTAAACGGGTCAATGTGAGGCACATATCATGTAGAGTCTCAATGACGTTTCGAGTAATGAGGGCTAATCTATACAACAAAGACCTCGGACTTATTCCACTCGACAAATGGTAACCACTTGGAAAGTTTAAACGAGGGTAGTTCGATAGATCACCAGGTCACTACCCATCTGCATGCTCAGAACATTACTATGTTCCCTACCAATGAAACGTGGTACTTCAAAGCGCAGATGCTACTCTCAAGCTCGGGCAGCCCTTATCCTTTTTTGGACGGCCCAATTGACTAGGCACTGGTTTAGAATACAAGTGACTATTAGATGTGTTTCATGATAGCCATCAAATCAATTATCAGATCTAACATACACTATAGTGCATTCAAGGTCTTTCATAGTAGTGCTTGGGATCTCGACGGTAAGGTCGGGTGAACCGCATCGCCGCACGTACATTGGTTATTTCGACTGATCAGTTAGACGCCGGCTCACATTCACTTATACGACTCATACGTTTTTCATGTTACGTTATGTCATGTCGTATGTACGCTATATGTTATAATATGTTATGAAATGTACTAACAAGGTTTTAAGATCATCCGTGCATGCATGTTTTAACGAAATTTATTACAAGTATGTGCTTGCATGTGACTTTACGTATATGTACCTTGTTATTTTAAATGATAGAGCATGCTGAGCCTCTAGGCTCACTAGGTTTAAATGGTGCAGGTGATGAAACTGTGGACTATACCCCGACTGGCGGTGAGGACCTCTGAGCGCCCGTTGCAGCACTACCCTATGGCCGCAACGATGTCTTTATTTACGTCATGATACACTTTTCCGACATTTATTTACATGTTATGTTTCCGCACTTTTTCATACTATGATTTTTAACCAACATTGACAATTTAATGTTTTCGAGATATTGATTTTATTCATGTTATAAAATGATGAATTCGAAAATGTTCAAAGGAAACGAGCCATAGTCTTTTCAGTTTATTTATTCCGCACATGTTCAAAAAAAAATTCTAGAGTACGGTTTGTTTCAGTTGGTATCAAAGCGGTGGTTATGATGGGGTATTTGTTGACGCAGCGGCGGATCCCTCCTAGGGTGAAGCGGAAGAATTAAACAATTGGAGTCCGAGAACAGTCAATACACCTATATAATAATTAAAAACATTCATAGAATGTTTAGAATATAACTTGCTGGCGTCTAGGCGCCTGGCTCCGACCAATTCCACGGGGAAATTGGCACTTCAACGGTTGAACAACTACGGCCTCCTAATCCGGTCCACGATCGGAATCTCAATTCCTTCGTTGGTTTGCACTAGAAAACCAACGAAAGTTTCACGGGCGGAATCTCCTTGCCGAGACGGACGGGCGGCGGCGTCGGCGTCGGCGAGGAGTAGAGGAAGGGAGAAATATTTGCTGAATAGTTTTTGGTGTGTTTCAAATGAATATCACAGAGCCCCTATTTATAGATTTTTCATGGGCTTAAACCAAGTTAATGGGCTTGGGTCGGGCCCCGGCCCAGGTGTACATTGGTTTCAAGTCCATCGCTGTGGCTTCATCATAATCCCGATCGAAGATCAGATCGGACCGATCTAAACAGTTTACAAAACTAAGCATTATGATGTGAAAACAATTTTTCGGACCACCTAATCCAAAATAGCATTTAGGCCCCTATAATATTTAAGGATAGTCATACTAGTACAAGCTTAAGAAAATTGCATTTCCACCCTATTTAATTTTAGGAAGTCACACTTCTATCCTTCCTCCTACTATACTCAACAATTGAGCTTAATTTCTGTACGGGAATTTAGAAACCATTACTTGTGTGACCTTTAATGGTTCAGGGATATAGCTAGCCATGGGCTAAGAAAATTTGTGACTCCGAAACCACAAACCGGACTAACCCATCGGATCATGGTAAAGCGTCTAGCAACATCGCCCCATGATCCCATAGGTATCACTGATAGTGCCTGTAAGAACTAGTCGGTCATGGTTAGCGTACAGTACGGTCATTTCAACTCAAATATCCCGATCAGATCAACGACCATTGGTAAATCGAGAGTCGCTAGAGATCCAATAAC
>KV016320.1:71067-97368 GCA_001598015.1 Dorcoceras hygrometricum
GGGAGGGGGGGGGGGCCCAGCCGGTGGGGCTCCGGCCACGGCGACCGGAGCAGGTCGCACGTTAAAGATTGGCGGCGGCTGGTCGTGTTGCATGGTTGTGTGCGTGTGTTTGTGTGTAGGGTTGTGAGGTGTTGGTTCGGTTCAATTGAACCGGTTTGGCCGGTTTGGTTGGAAGGGTTGAGTAGTCGAGTCTCGAGTCAAAATTTTTTAAAGTTGGTTCGAGTTATTTTAATTATGGACCGGTTATTTTAATTTTAAGTCAAAGGTCCAATTTTAAAGATATGGTCAAAAGTTTTAAATCGAGTCAAACTTTTAATTTAATTGTTTGATGTTTATTTTAAGTTTTGAAGTCAAAATTGGAGCCTTTGGAATTTTTTTATTAAGTCAAAATGACCATTGGATCTTAACCGTGTCAAAATTGGTCATTTGGTCAAAATTGGTCATTTTGGTCAAAATTGATTAAGTTATCCTTTTTAAAAGTAAAAATTGGTTAAATCGATTTTTAAGTCAAAATTGATTTTGAAATTAGTCAAAATTAGTCCTTTGATTTTAAAGTTAAAATTGATAGTTAATTTTAAAGTCAAAATTGGTCTTTGATTTCAAGGTCAAAATTGGTCAATTGATTTTGGATTAGTCAACATTGGAGTATTTTAGGTATGTTAAAGGTGAATTTTAAAGTTATGGGCTAAGTCCAAATTTTTAAGTTAAGTTTAGAATTAGTGGGTCAGACTCCTGAACCAGTCCTTGATCGAAGTAGAAAATGTAGAAGCCCGTGAATGTATATTTAATTATATATGTAGTATTTTACGTACGTAAATGTTTTAAAGGAAATGATTAAATATACATTGACGGCTAAGCTTTTAAATAGCATGATTTTAATAAATGCACGCATAATGAGATTCTATGAAACGATCAGGCATAATTTTTTTAAGTATAAAAACCCGGATTACTGACCCACTAACGAAGCCCTTGCCAGGACCATTGTTTGAAAAACATTGCGAATCAATGTGACTACATCTCATGAGTAGTTGGCTTTAGGGCAAGTGGGAGATTGTTAGAGTAGGTGCCCAACTATCCAACTTGTGGAATGTGGGTTCTTGTTGACTCTATGTAAAACAATCTTTATTTATAAAATTCACATTATTTTATGGCATTCTTTATCTTCATTATTATAATTACATACTGTTGGATAATGTAACGCTTAGAAATTTCCTGACTACGTAGCAGTGAGTGCATGACTAGTGGGAAAATAAATTTAGATGATTACATGCCACTTTATGTGATTTAATTATGATTTTTATATTGCATGGTATGTATGTCATGTTTTCAGCCTGTTGAGTTATGGACACGTGGACAAGACTAGGGACGACCAAGATGAAAATAATTTGAGATTTTTAAGTTCTTATATTTTTAAGAATAAATTTATTATTTTTAAGCACCAATTTCTGAAAATTTGGGGTTTTATGATTATTTTGGAGGGGAACCTGTTTTCACCTATACGGGCTATTTTATGGGATTTTAAGGTGTTTAAAAATTTGAGGGGACTTTAATTACGAAAATTATCCATTTTCAAAGACAAGTCAAAATTTTAATTATCTTATCAAATTAGGGAGGAGCAAACATGTCAAAAGTTTCTTTCTTTTTTTAATTAAACAATAGGGGTCAATTGTGTCACACTCCATTGTTTCAAAACACCAAAAAATTTAATCAAAACCTAGCTAAAGCCTCCACTCCCTCCTCCCTACAGCACGTCCCCCTCCTCCCATCTCAAAGTTTCGAAAATTGCAAGATCTTGGTGATTCAAAGGCGGTACGGTCCCGATCTCGTGTCCTTTACATCGATAACTCGCAGATCTCAATTTTCGCCAAGCCAGATATGTGATATCGATTTATTTTCTCACCATTTAAACTATATTAAACTGTTTTTAATGATTTGATGCATGAATTGTATGTGACTTGCCATGATCTATGTTTTATGTTCTTGATCCATGCATGAATTATGAAGTTCCATCATGTTTTTGATTGTTTTCTTGCATTGATTCGATTGAGGGGCTGTTGATGGGACTATGGCTTGCATCTAGGTTGTTCATGGTGGTCCTAGGGAGGGCTAGTAGTGGTCCAAGGTTGGGAAATTATGGCTGAACCATCGGCTATTTTAGAAACACCGCACGCTGCATGTTTATGGGCAGCGTCGTGCGTCCCCTTCTCGCAGCCCGTGCTCCCTCGTGTGGCCGTGCTTGGGACCATGGCTGGTCTGGTTAGGACCGGCTGGACGTGGGGGTGGTCCATCCGGTGGGGCTCCGGCCACGGCGGCCGGAGCAGGTCGCATGTTTAAGATTGGCGGCGGCAGGTCGCGTTGCATGGTTGTGTGCGTGTGTTTGTGTGTAGGGTTGTGAGGTGTTGGTTCGGTTCAATTCAACCGATTTGGCAGGTTTGGTTGGACCGGGTCGAGTATTCGAGTCTCGAGTAAAATGTTTTAAAGTTGGTCCGAGTTATTTTAAATATGGACCGGATATTTTAATTTTAAGTCAAAAGTCCAATTTTAAAGATATGGTCAAAAGTTTTAAATCGAGTCAAACTTTTAATTTAATTGTTTGATGTTTATTTTAAGTTTTGAAGTCAAAATTGGAGCCTTTGGAATTTTTTTATTAAGTCAAAATGACCATTGGATCTTAACCGTGTCAAAATTGGTCATTTGGTCAAAATTGGTCATTTTGGTCAAAATTGATTAAGTTATCCTTTTTAAAAGTAAAAATTGGTTAAATCGATTTTTAAGTCAAAATTGATTTTGAAATTAGTCAAAATTAGTCCTTTGATTTTAAAGTTAAAATTGATAGTTAATTTTAAAGTCAAAATTGGTCTTTGATTTCAAGGTCAAAATTGGTCAATTGATTTTGGATTAGTCAACATTGGAGTATTTTAGGTATGTTAAAGGTGAATTTTAAAGTTATGGGCTAAGTCCAAATTTTTAAGTTAAGTTTAGAATTAGTGGGTCAGACTCCTGAACCAGTCCTTGATCGAAGTAGAAAATGTAGAAGCCCGTGAATGTATATTTAATTATATATGTAGTATTTTACGTACGTAAATGTTTTAAAGGAAATGATTAAATATACATTGACGGCTAAGCTTTTAAATAGCATGATTTTAATAAATGCACGCATAATGAGATTCTATGAAACGATCAGGCATAATTTTTTTAAGATAAAACCCGAGGGATTGAAGTGATGTGGCAAAGTTTTACGATGGGAGCTATCCGTGTAGCCGGGCCCTGGGATCCCCTTTTTTAATGTATGATTATGAGCCTATGGATCCATGTTATCACGACATGGTGAAGTAACATAGTAGATGCTTGGGATCTCGAGGTAAGGTCGGGTGAACCGCACCGCCAGCCACGTACGTTGGTTATTTCGACTGATCAGTCACATGGGGCTCTCACATTCACTGATATGACTCATACGTTTTTCATGTTACGTTATGTCATGCTTATTGTACGCTATATGTTATAATATGTTCTGAAATGTACGAAGAAGGTTTTAAGATCATCCATGTATGCATGTTTTAGTGTATTTTATTACAAGTATGTGCTTGCATGTGAATTTACGTATATGTGCCTTGTTATTTTAAAAGATAGAGCATCCTGAGCCTCTAGGCTCACTAGGTTTAAATGGTGCAGGTGATGAAACTGTGGAGTTTACCCTGACTGACGGTGAGGAACTCTGAGCGTCCGTTGCAGCAGTACCCCATGGCCGCTACGATGTCTTTATTTACGTCATGATACACTTTTCCGACATTTATTTACATGTTATGTTTCCGCACTTTTTCATACTCTGATTTTTAACCAACATTGACAATTTAATGTTATGAGGTATTGATTTTATTAATGTTATAAAATGATGAATTTGAAAATGTTCAAAGGAAACGATCCATAGTCTTTTCAGTTTATTTATTCCGCACATGTTCAAAAAAAAAATTCTAGAGTACGGTTTGTTTCAGTTGGTATCAAAGCGGTGGTTCTGATGGGGTATTTGTTGGCACAGTGGAGCTCGAAAGTCGCACTACCAGTCTGTGAGTTTGATGGTCCCTGCTTTTAGGAGGAAACTAGCAGCCGCTGGTTCAAAATGAGCGTTTAAAAATTTTCAGCGCTGCTACTGAGCTGCAATAGCTCAAGGTTCTTGAACACATAAAAACTCACCAGAAGAGCACCGGAGACAGATCTGGTATGATTTAAAAATCATGCCGAAAATACCAGAACTGAATCCTATATTTTAAAACAACTCAAACAGATTTATGTACAACATAGATCTGTTCGATACTTGTGCAAGTGCTTGTGTGCTAACTGTATGCGATGCTAAGCTGAAATATAAGCAAGTGCTGAATACTGTAAACGTGTTATGCTGAGTTATGCTAAAGTAAATGTGCAATGCTGAAAGCTTAAAAGAAATGGACCGATACAAAGCATATTTGTTTCTGGAAGTTCGGACCTCAATGTCCTACATCTCCCCTTCTTCCACCTCAGGGAAACAACAGCTCAACGGGATCTGCAACAGAATATGTGGCAACGGTGAGTGTAGGACATGTGGGTGCTACCCACTCACCCCTACTCGCCCACCCTTACCAGATGCATCAACAACCCAACCTATGAACTGTGGTAGCTAACCACTCGATGCATAGGGAAAATGAGAGTGCGGAATCACCGCTCGCCCTCACATCCTGGTAAGTAAACAGAACAACAACAACAACAAGGCAATGGCTGCGAAAGCTGAAAGGAGAGAAAATGCGTGTATGCAACATGCTGGAATAACAAGCATATGAACGTATGCGAAACAATAACATCAGCATGTATACACCATATAGCTCACAGCCAATCTCAGAAACAGCAACCTCAACAGTCAACAATTCACCGCAGCCAACAAATAGCCATCTCTCAAATTACTCAAGCCATAACCTCGCTGTAAATACAAGCTCCAATTCGTACCTCAAAATTGTGCAACAATTACTACGAAGGGATCCCGAGAAATCTTGTCGAAAACCTGCTAAACAACGAAGCATAATTCTCAGGGATACTAAAAGATGCTCACGGTTGGGAGCTATGCTCAACCAACCCCATTACTACCAATACAACTTCACAGAGAGCTAATTCACAACTAGAAACGAGATCTCAAAGCTAAAACCCAAGGCTACCTGCGCGCACAAACACACTGCCGAAAATAGCAGCTTCGCGATCTCACTCCAGCGAACGATAGACTTCGAAACTAGTTTAGGGTGAAAGAGCTTTCCAAGAGGAGTCCAACGCTACCTCGAACAAGCAAAACAACCACCGAGAACGACGGGAATTTCCGGAGAAAAGCTACGATGAACAGTGCTCTAGGGTTCGAGAAACAAAGAACGAATGTCGGGGAAAATATTCTAAGTATGGGATCTGATATCTCAAACGAAGACCAAGTCTTCATATATATAAATCCCGCAGCTGCTGAAGTCTGATTTAAAATTCCACCGACATAACCAGCAGGCAACAACAAACCATCGGCTGGTCGAACCCCGCAAGCATAATCCAAAACACACAAAACGACGTCGCAGCGACTTAACAAAATGACTTCACACCGCTTACGTCATCAAATCTGCCACCAGCTGGTCGCCTAAAACCATCGGCTGATTTCTCTCGCGTGAAATCCTTTCAAAAGCTGGTACCAGTAGCAACATATAAAACGCAGCGTTACAACTAATCACAACGGCGTCGCACCGCTGACGTCATCAAATCTGGTCGATAACTCTCGTGCAATACCAGCTGCAAGCTACAGGAAACCAGACGCGAGCTACCGTAGAGTTGTCCATCGTTGACGTCTGGAAATCGAATATGCGCATCAGCTGGTTCCTTAGCGCTAGACAAACGAAGACGTTTCCTCCTCGCGCTACAGTGATGTTGAACCGCGTTGACATCTGCCTCGACCGAACAACCAGCAGACACACACACGCGACCAGATCTCACACTAGCGCTAAACCAAAACGACGTCGCTCCAACTTATTCAAACGACACCGTATCCAACCCGATACAAATTCACGCTAAGACAACAGCTGATATTACAAGCGCTACCAGATCTCTCCATTACGACGGCGTTTCATAACCCTGCGTTACCAAAACACGTTGCTACTGGTTTTCACTATTCAACCAGCTTTCACCAAAAACCAGCTATCACCCAAAAATCTAAAAAATATGAAAACTCCCAGAATTGCTTAAAATGTGATTTCCGACCCGAAAATACAAACCAAATTTCCAAACAGAGATCTGAACCACCAGAAATCTCCAAAAACCTATCAATTCCAACAAAATTAATCTTAGTACAATTACAGGTCTCACATTTCTCCCCCACTAAAAAGGATTTCGTCCCCGAAATCAAACAACAATTCTAGCACAACAACACAGCAACAGCAAGATACAAACAGAACTCGCCCAACACAAGGCCAAGAGTTCAAGATAACTGAGCAAACATTTAACAATAACTAGGGAAGAAATACAACCAAAAGCTACAATCTACTGGAAATTTAGCTCAACAGCTACTCAAACAGATGCGGCCACTCGTGCTGCATCTTTTATTCCAGCTCCCAAGTAGCTTCTTCCCTTCCATGTTTGCTCCATTGCACCATTACCAACGGAATGGTTTTATTCCTCAACTGTTTCTCTTTTCTGCCTAGGATCTGCAAGGGGTATTCTTGATAACTCAACGAGTGATCTAGCTCTACCTCGTCAGTTCTAAGCACATGAGACGGATCTGGCTCATACTTCCTCAACATGGAAACATGAAAGACATCATGAAGAGAAGACAACTCTGGCGGCAACAACAGACGATACGCTAAAGGGCCAATCCTCTCAACAATCTCATACGGTCCGACACAATGAGGGGCTAACTTTCCCTTGTGTCCAAAGCGCATAACACTGCGAAACGGAGAAACCTTGAGAAATACACGATCACCAACCTGAAACTCAAGACGTCGATGCCTCTTATTCTCATAACTGGCTTGGCAATCTTGGGCAGCTTTCATTCGCTGTCGAATAAGATCCACATGATCTTTCATTTGCTGCACAAAGTCAGGGGCAGATAGCTGCTTCTCCCCCACTTCTTCCCAACACACTGGCGACCTAGACCTGCACTTTCTGCCATACAAAGCCTCGAAAGGCGCCATACCAATCGTCACTTGGTAGCTGTCATTATATGAAAACTCAACTAAAGACAGCGCGTCTTGACATCTACCTCCGAAATCCAACACAACAGCTCGCAACATATCCTCCAACGTCTGGATAGTGCGCTCAGATTGGCCATCTGTCTGGGGGTGATACGCTGTGCTCATAGCCAATCTGGTACCCAAAACTATTTGCAAACTCATCCAAAACCTGGAAGTAAATCTCGGATCTTGGTCGGAAACAATCGAAACGGGCACACCATGCAGTCTAACAACAAATCAACGTACAGCTTCACCATCTTCTTCAACGAGAAGGTCATACCATAGGGAATAAAATGTGCAGACTTCGACAAACGGTCTATAACCACCCAAATAGCATCGCATCATCTGCTGGAACGAGGCAGATGCGTCACGAAATCCATAGCAATGTGCTCCCAATTCCATTGGGGCACTTCTAAACTCTGCAACAACGAGAAGGTCATACCATAGGGAATAAAATGTGCAGACTTCGACAAACGGTCTATAACCACCCAAATAGCATCGCATCATCTGCTGGAACGAGGCAGATGCGTCACGAAATCCATAGCAATGTGCTCCCAATTCCATTGGGGCACTTCCAAACTCTGCAACAGACCACCAGGTCTCATCCTTTCTGCCTTAACGTTCCCAGTTCAGAACGGCATCAACCTTGCTAGGATCTACAGAAATCCCCTCGGCTGAAATCACATGTCCCAAGAATACGACGCGATCCAACCAGAACTCGCACTTGGAGAACTTTGCATACAACTGCTGGTCTCTCAGCATCTGAAGGACACTCCTCACATGCTCCTTGTGCTCCCTGGACGTTCCCAGTTCAGAACGGCATCAACCTTGCTAGGATCTACAGAAATCCCCTCGGCTGAAATCACATGTCCCAAGAATACGACGCGATCCAACCAGAACTCGCACTTGGAGAACTTTGCATACAACTGCTGGTCTCTCAGCATCTGAAGGACAATCCTCAAATGCTCCTTGTGCTCCAAAGGAGTCTTCGAATAGACTAAGATGTCGTCGATGAACATGATCACAAACTGATCAATAAACTAGCGGAAAACTCTGTTCATCAAATCCATAAAGACTGCAGGGGCATTATTCAAACCAAACGGCATAACCAAAAACTCATAATGCCCGTACCTCGTACGAAAAGCAGTATTCGGGAAATCTTGGTCTCTCACTCTCAGCTGATGGTACCCTGAACATAAATCAATCTTGGAATACACCGCAGAACCTTGCAACTGATCAAACAGATCATCGATTCTCGGCAACGGGTACTTGTTCTTGACAGTGGCTTTATTCAACTGGCGAAAATCAATGCACATCCGCATTGAGCCATCCTTCTTCTTCACAAACAGTATGGGCGCTCCCCACGGTGACATACTAGGACGGATAAAACCTTTCTCCAGCAAATCATCTAACTGCACCTTGAGTTCACTCAACTCCGCAGGCGCCAGATGATAAGGAGCACGTGAAATCGGAGCTATGCCAGGCACCAGCTCTATGCTGAAGTCAATCCTCGCCTCAGAGGAAAACCAGGAATCTCCTTCGGGAAAACATCCGGGAAATGTCGCACCACGGGAACGTCACTGAGCTGAACACGGGAAGAAGAAGACGCATCCAAAGCGTAGATCATAAATCCAGCATTCCCCAAAGACAACAAGCCCACAACCAACCTGCCCCGGAAACGCAAACAACCATCAGAAGAGACAGAATAATCTTCAACTTCGCCAGCCCTAACCTTCAACTTCAACTCATGGATGGAAGGATCAGTCCTTTGAGCTGCTCGAATGCTAGAAACAATCTGCGGCTCCACTTGGAACGATGAAACCACAACGCAATCCTCAGCCGGGTAGAATCTCCAACCAGTAGTGTTAAGATGCTCTTGATCCTTGGAGATGTACAACGAAGCAAGCATCTCACTAGCCTTCCTGCTCAAAGCATCGGCCACTACATTCGACTTCCCAGGCTGATACTTGATTTCACAATCAAAGTCCTTTAGCAGCTCCATCCACCTACGCTGTCTGATGTTCAAATCGGGCTGCAAAAACAAATACTGAAAACGTTTGTGGTCGGAGTACACCACAAACTGCTCGCCATACAGGTAGTGACGCCAGATCTTCAGCGCAAATACCACCGCTGCTAACTCCAAATCATGAACTGGGTAACGAGTCTCGTGCGGTTTCAACTGCCGCGAGGCATACGCAATTACTCGACCATTCTGCATCAACACACAACCCAATCCATTGAGCGAAGCATCAGAACAAACAACGAAACCACCTGAACCGGACGGCAGAGCCAACACAACGCAGTAGTCAACTTTTCCTTGAGAAGTTGAAAAGCATTCTCGCACTGCTCAGTCCAAACAAACCTCTTGTCCTTATGAGTCAATTGAGTCATCGGCTTTGCTATACTAGAGAATCCCTCAATGATGCGACGATAATAGACAGCTAGACCAAAGAAACTACGAATCTCGGAAACATTCCTGGGACGTTCCCAGTTCAGAACGGCATCAACCTTGCTAGGATCTACAGAAATCCCCTCGGCTGAAATCACATGCCCCAAGAATACGACGCGATCCAACCAGAACTCGCTAAACATCTCCATCGCTGAGACCAGGGGAATCTTCGATCTTGAGTCCTGGCCGTAGAAGTCCCACTTCTCGCCGACAAAGGCCTAAAGCGCACAATCCCATGGAAACAATCCACGGAGGCCCTATAGTTGGACAACACATCCATCCCAACTATGCAATCAAAATCCCAAAGCATCAAACGGATCAAACTCGCCACCAGCACATGCTCACAAAAACTCAACACACCATCCAACAAAACCTCCTGGGAGAAAGGCTCACACCACCAAGGGTAGAAACAGAAACAGCATCGCGTAAAGGGATGGTACACAGACCATGATCAACGATAAACGAATCAGAAATAAACGAATGCGATGCACTGGTGTCAAACAACACACGAGCAGGAAAGTCAAAGACAAGACATGTACCTCCAATCACCCGGCTCGGTGTCTCCTCGGCCTGATCCCTGGTAATGGCGTTAACCTGAGCATGCTGGGGTCCTGAGAAGAAAGGCTGAGACGACTGTCCGAACTGCGACGGACCAGGCTGCTGAAACAGCCTAAACTGAGTCTCACCCAACCGAGGCTGCTGAAACTGCTGAGAACGGCCCCTAGACTGACCTCCACGACCCTGAGGCTGGGCCGCGGTCTGCTGTGATCCAGCTGACGGACACACTCTAGCAAAATGCCCGTACTGACCACAAAGGTTGCAGGAACCCTGCACACCAACACAATGCATGGACGAATGCTTTCCACCACAAAAGCCACAAAACTCAGCCCGAGAACCACTGCTACTCGAGCTACCCAAACCAGAAGAGCCAGAACCTGAATTCTTCTTGAACTGCTGACCGCGGGGTCGAAACCTCTGACGGCCAGACTGCTGAGCCACCTGCTGCTGATGCTGCTGCTGCTGTGGCTGATGGGCTGACTGGGAGGACTGTGAAGACTGCGCTCCCTGAATAGCAGGACGACTAACCTGCGCCGCCTGCTGCCTACGAGCACGACTATTTTGCAAACCTTCCTCGATATCAATAGCAGTGTCAACTGCTTCAGCATAGATCTTGGGTTTGCTGGTCAGCAACATTTGATACAACTCTTCGTTCAAGCCCTCAAGAAATCGAGTCCGCTTGGCCCTCTCTTGGCCAGAAACATGAGGAACCTACGCCAACAGAGAAGAAAACTTCCTAGCATACTCCCGAACAGTCATGGAACCCTGCTCCAGATGGTCGAACTCCCGCTCCCGGGCGTTCATATAAGACTCGGGCACATACTCCTGCCGGAAGGTCTCATAGAAACTATCCCAAGAGATATCCCAGCTTAAGCTCTGATACCAAATATATCATGCCTCGTTCTCTAAACAGAGTAAAAACACCAAAACACATGCGGAAGCTATCAAAAAGCGGGTTAAATTTTCGCTTTTGGCCTGACGAGTTTAAAACAATATAATTTAAAATAGCACGATACTCAAAATAGAATCCCAGTTTACGAAAACCACCACAACAATAACAGTATAGCATAAAACAAGTATCAGTCTCCCACAATCAAATATACCAACGAAGCACAGGGCATCCCCCTGGACTAAGAATACTGATACATATAAATATGTTATACGCCACTGGGATACTCTAACCACCTCCTGGGGCACCACCAGCTGGGCTAAAACCACGACCAGCTGTAAAACCTGGGTTTCCTAAAAACAACACAACAAGGAAAAACAACCAAGCCCTAGAGGGACATGGGGTCAAACCCCAGTACGGAGAGCAACTATAAAACAGCAGTAAACATCATGAATAAAATGCAGATGCTATGCATGAGAAGGGAAACAACAGCTCAACGGGATCTGAAACAGAATATGTGGCCACGGTGAGTGTAGGACATGTGGGAGCTATCCACTCACCCCTAGTCTCCCACCCTTACCAGATGCATCGACAACCCAACCTATGAACTGTGGTAGCTAACCACTCGACGCATAGGGGAAGTGAGAGTGCGGAATCACCGCTCGCCCTCACATCCTGGTAAGTAAACAGAACAACAACAACAACAACAAGGAAATGGCTGCGAAAGTTGAAAGGAGATGCAAATGCGTGTATGCAACATGCTGGAATAACAAGCATATGAACATATGCGAAACAATAACATAAGCACATATACACCATATAGCTCACGTCCAATCTCACAAACAGCAACCTCAACAGGAAACAATTCACCACAGCCAACAAATAGCCATCTCACAAATTATTCAAGCCATAACCTCGCTATAAATACAAGCTCCAATCCGTACCTCAAAATTGAGCAACAATTACTACGAAGGGATCCCGAGACATCTGGTCGAAAACCTGCTAAACAACGAAGCATAATTCTCAGGGATACTAACAGAGGCTCACGGTTGGGAGCTACGCTCAACCAACACCATTACTACCAATACAACTTCACAGAGAGCTAATTCACAACAAGAAACGAGATCTCAAAGCTAAAACCGAAGGCTACCTGCGTGCACAAACACACTGCCGAAGATAGCAGCTTCGCGATCTCACTCCAGCGAACGATAGACTCCGAAACTAGTATAGGGTGAAAGAGCTTTCCAAGAGGAGTCCAACGCTACCTCGAACAAGCAAAACAACCACCAAGAACGACGGGAATTGCTGGAGAAAAGCTAAGGCTACCTGCGTGCACAAACACACTGCCGAAGATAGCAGCTTCGCGATCTCACTCCAGCGAACGATAGACTCCGAAACTAGTATAGGGTGAAAGAGCTTTCCAAGAGGAGTCCAACGCTACCTCGAACAAGCAAAACAACCACCAAGAACGACGGGAATTGCTGGAGAAAAGCTACGGTGAACAGTGGTCTAGGGTTCGAGAAACAGAGAACGAATGTCGGGGAAAATATTCTAAGTATGGGATCTGATATCTCAAACGAAGACCAAGTCTTCATATATATAAATCCCGCAGCTGCTGAAATCTGATTTAAAATTCCACCGACATAACCAGCAGGCAACAACAAACCATCGGCTGGTCGAACCCCACAAGCATAATCCCAAACACACAAACGACGTCGCAGCGACTTAACAAAATGACGTCGCACCGCTTACGTCATCAAATCTGCCACCAGCTGGTCGCCTAAAACCATCGGCTGATTTCTCTCATGTGAAATCCTTCCAAAAGCTGGTACCAGCAGCAACATATAAAACGCAGCGTTACAACTAATCAAAACGGCGTCGCACCGCTGACGTCATCAAATCTGGTCGATAACTCTCGTGCAATACCAGCTGCAAGCTACAGGCAACCAGACGCGAGCTACGGTAGAGTTGACCATCGTTGACTTCTGGAAATAGAATATGCGCATCAGCTGGTTCCTTAGCGCTAGCCAAACGACGACGTTTCCTCCTCGCGCTACAGTGATGTTGACCCGCGTTGACATCTGCCTCGACTGAACAACCAGCAGACACACACACGTGACCAGATCTCACACTAGCGCTACACCAAAACGACGTCGCTCCAACTTATTCAAACGACACCGTATCCAACCCGATACAAATTCATGCTAAGACAACAGCTGATATTACAAGCGCTACCAGATCTCTCCAATACGACGGCGTTTCATAATCATGCATTACCAAAACACTTTGCGACTGGTTTTCACTATTCAACCAGCTTTCATCAAAAACCAGCTTTTCACCCAAAAATCTCAAAAATATGAAAACTCCCAGAATTGCTTAAAATGTGATTTCCGACCCGAAAATACAAACCAAACTTCCAAAAAGAGATCTGAACCATCAGAAATCTCCAAAAACCAATCAATTCCAACAAAATTAATCTTAGTACAATTCCAGGTCTCACATCTAGGCTCCTGGCTCCGACCAATTCCACGTGGAAATTGGCACTTCAACGGTTGAACAACTACGGCCTCCTAATCCATCCACGACAGGAATCTCAATTCCTTCGTTGGTTTGCACTAGAAAACCAACGAAAGTTTCACGGACGAAATCTCCTTGCCGAGACGGTCTGAGCAAATTCCGACGGCGACGACGGGCGGCGGCGGCGAGGGAGGTGAGTAAGGGAGAAATATTTGCTGAATAGCTTTCGGGTGTTTCAAATGAATACCCTAGGGCCCCTATTTATAGATTTGTCATGGGCTTAAACCAAGTTAATGGGCTTGGGTCGGGCCCAGGCCCAGGTGTACATTGGTTTCAAGTTTATCGCTGTGGCTTCATCATAATCCCGATCGATGATCAGATCAAACCGATCTACACAGTTTACAAAACTGAGCATTATGATGTGAAAACAATTTTCGGACCACCTAATCCAAAATAGCAATTAGGCCCCTATAATCTTTAAGGATCGTCATACTAGTCCAAGCTTAAGGAAATTGCATTTCCACCCTATTTAATTTTAGGAAGTCACACTTCCATCATTCCTACTACTATACTCAACAAATTGAGCTTAATTTCCATACGAGAATTGAGAAACCAGTACTTGTGTGACCCTCAATGGTTCAGGGATACAGCTAGCCTTGGGCTCAGAAAATTTGTGACTCCGAAACCACAAATCGGACTAACCCTTCGGATCATGGTAAAGCGTCTAGAAACATCGTCCCATGATCCCCTAGGTATCACTGATAGTGCCTGCAAGAAATAGTCGGTCATGGTTAGCGTACAGTATGGTCCTTTCAACTCAAATATCCCAATGATCAACGACCATTGGCAAATCGAGAGTCACTAGAGATCCAATAACCATGCATACATCTTGGAGATCAAATAGTGACATCGCATGTGTTACTAGGTAAACCCATTTACCCAAAACACATCTAGTACTCTGGCCAGATTTATCATACTATTATCTCCTCAGATAGCATAGGATATCCACGCACAAGGACGAGCGGTGAATCCTTGACAACGAAGCATCGACTCCTACATGCATCGGGACCTCACCCAACCCCGCCACCTGATGACCCCAACTGAGTCGATAAACGGGTCAAAGTGAGGCACCTATCATGTAGAGTCTCAATGACGTTTCGATGAATGACAACTAATCTGTACAACCAAGACCTCGGACTTAATTCACTCGACAAATGATAACCACTTGGAAAGTCCGAACGAGGGTAGTTCGATAGATCACCAGGTCACTACCCATCTGCATGCTCAGAACATCACTATGTCCCTATCAATGAAACATGGTACTTCACATCGTAGATGCTAGTCTCAAGCTCGGGCAGCCCTTATCCTCTTTTGGACGGCCCAATTGACTAGGAACAGATTGAGAATATACAGTGACTATTAGATGTGTTTCATGATAGCCATCAAATCAACTATCACATCTAACATACACTATCGTGCATTCAAGGTCTTTGTCCAACAATTGTAATCATAATAATAAAGATAAATAATGCCATAAAAGAATGCGAATTTCATAAATAAAGATCGTTTTACATAGAGTCAACAAGAACCCACACGCCACAAGTTGGATAGTTGGGCACCTACTCTAACAATACTAGACTGTTGCGTGGAGCTCGGAAGTCGCACTACCAGTCTGTGAGTTTTATAGTTTATGATTCATGTTATTGTTCGCATGCTGCATGTTTTAGTCCTGCATGAGTTTTGGCCTTATAGTTTTAAATTAGATTCTTAGTCATGCACTTAGATTTACGTGATAAGGTTTTGGTGTATCAGAATGCCTCCAAGACGTGATAGGACCCAGCAGGATGATGCTACGCCTCCTCCTACTCCCCCACCTCCACAGTTGACGCCATATAAGAGGGCTAGTGTGGATATGCTATCCGGGATTACTAGGCTTCTTGAGAGACAGTCGGAGAGACCCGGGAAGTCGCATGAGGAGGATGTCGTGGAGAGGTTCCGCAAGCAGGGACCTAAGGAGTTTGTTGGTACCAGTGATCCTTTTGTTACTAAGGAATGGATTCGATCATTGGAGACCATCTATGCTTACATGGGTCTCCCGGACGCTGATAAGGTCTGATGTGCTATCTTTATGATGAAGGGAGACACAGCTATTTGGTAGGAGAGCGCAGTGGTCGGTCTATATCTGGAGGATCTGACTTGGGAGGAATTCAAGAAGGTGTTTTTTGAGAAGTATTTCACTGCTGATGCCCGGAGCCAGCTTATTCGGAAGTTTATGAGTCTCCTCCAGGGTTCTGTTGCTGAGTACGTGAGGCAGTTCGAGAGGGGGCGTCACTTTGTGCCCTCGATCGTTATTGTGGAGAGTGAGAAGCCGCGGCAGTTTAATGATAGACTGCGACCAGACATCCGCCATGATGTCAATGTGGCGGACGTGGCTACTTATATGGAAGTGGTGAACAGGGCATAGCGGTATGAGAGAGGCCGGAAGGACATGAGGGATGACTTCCCAGAGGAAGCGTCAGATGCAGCAGACCGCCATGGGCCAGTCTTTGTAGTAGTCAGCGAACAGACCATTCCAGGGACCTTCTAGGGGCCCAACTCCTCAGGGGCATCAGAAGAGACTGTAGGGCTAGGAGAGGCCACAGCAGCAGGGGGCCATTGCCCCTAGACCCAAGGATTCCCAATCTGCAAGGAGTGCAGTAAGCAGCATTCAGGACCTTGTATGGCTGGATCTAGCAAGTGCTTTCACTGCAATGAGCCAGGGCATATTTCTAGGGATTGCCCTAAGAGGAGACAGACCATAGGTCGTGTCTTTGTGATGCAGGTAGAGACTGCGGACCCAGACATGACATTACTCACAGGTATTCTGTTTTAGATTCTTGTCGTTCTCGTGCCTTGTTACGTTACTATCTGGGTGTTTTAAAATTTCTTGCTAGATAGAGAACTGCTAGGAAATTCATTGCCTTAGTTGCTAAGTTGATATATGTAAGAACCGTTACATTTCTAGAACTTTCCTTGAGAACTTATACGGATAGGAATAGCGAACTTAAAAAAATCTTAGGTATCTAAACTGCTTTTGGGATTTAGTTTGATCGTAAATGCGTACATGTGTGACGTTTCTGTTTCAGGAGAGATTCATGTGCTAGGTGTTGCTACACTCGCTTTGCTAGACTCAGAGGCGACCCACTCGTTTATTTCGAGTGCGTTCACATAGAGGATGGGTATGGTTCTGGAGAGATTTCTGTTAAACATATATCGATGCGACTCTACAGGTGAAATCTGTTTGCTATGCGTGTGTGACAACTGAGGTAAATGCGTGCTAAAATAAATGAATAAGAGGAAGTACTGTAATTAAAAGACTACAATACACTGATGTTTGTTTCTGGAAGTTCGGATATCAATATCCTACGTCTCCCCTTCTTCCACCTCGTAAGGTTCCACTAGAAGATTTGATCTACGTGTACAGACCCGATCCAACAGCCACCAGCTGCAAGAACTCCTAGACACTACACCAGCCCTCGGCTGTGTCACTCAATCACTTGTTTTACGCCTCTGTGAGAAAGGCTACATACACAAAGTTTAACGTCTTCGTGCTTGGATGGTATCTAATTGTATTGGGTTTGAGATTCATTTACTATACTGATTTTCTCATATTTTATGGTGTGAATGAATCTCTATGTGTGTGTGAGATTTTCAGTGAATCGCTCAACTCTCGAAATAATAAATCTCACACAACTGGGAATTTCTCCTAAAGAGCTGATTTAGACTCAGCAGTCGATACTTAGCAATAAGCTCCTCTCTCATGGTGGTCGACTGCTTCGTCTCTCTGATTTTCTTCCCTCTGTATTTGTTCTGTTTTTCTCTATTTTTTCCATCATTAATTGATTGATCACCAATCTTCAACAGTGCTTCTTGTATTTATATCTACTGTTCAAATGTCTTCCCGTTGAAAGATGTACAGTAAAGTACCGAAAGGATTGTCCTTGTGTCCTTTCTTTTGCAGGCTTTTGTCTTGTTCTGAATAAGCTTTGAACTTTGTTCAGCTTTTGCTTTGATTCAGCTTCTGCTTCGATTCAGCTTCTGCTTCCATTCAGCTTTTGCTTTGATTCAGCTTCTGCTTCGATTCAGCTTTTGCTTCGATTCAGCTTTTGCTTGTATCTTTTGTTCATTGCTGATCGACATCTGATATGGCTTGTCTTTACTGCTGAACATACTTCTGTTCAATGCTGAACAACTGTAGCTCACAGCTGAACAACTTCTAAATATAACGGCTGAATGCTTGCAACTGATGAATGCTTGCAACGGCTGATTGCTCTAACAGCTGAATTGCTGTCCCGACGTCTGATCAACATTTATTCTTCACTTCTGAATCACATATGAATTAGAAACTGCTCAACATCTAACTTCTGTTGCAACAGCTGATTTCTTCTGTTCAAATACTCCAACAGCTGAAATAAATCTCTTATTCGTTATGCGATGCAACTTTCTTCAACACATCAGACTTCTATTATAAAACCTGCTATCATCTGCACACTACGTAGATTTGTTAGAAACACAATAATACGTTTTGTGTAATTAAAAACTAAGATCTGGATCTGCTTACACAGATCAATCATGAACAGAGTCACAGTGAAGAATAAATATCCACTCCCAAGGATAGAGGATTTATTTGATCAGTTACAGGGAGCTTTAGTGTTCTCAAAGATTTATTTGAGATCTGGCTACCATCATTTGCGAGTTATAGAGGAGGACATGTCCAAGACTGCTTTTCGGACACGCTACGGCCACTACGAGTTCTTGGTGATGCCGTTTGGCCTGACGAATGCCCAAGCGTTTTCATGTATTTGATGAACAGGGTATTCACGCAGTATTTAGACCAGTTCGTTATAGTCTTCATCGACGACATCCTGGTCTATTCGAGGAGCTTGGAGGATCATAGGCAGCACTTGCAGACAGTCTTGTAGACTTTGAGAGAGCACAGATTGTATGCAAAGTTCAGCAAGTGCAAGTTTTGGCTTGAGAAGGTGGCATTCTTAGGGAATATTGTGTCGAGGATGGGGTTTCTGTTGACCCATCGAAGGTGGAGGTAGTTCAGAACTGGGGTATTCCGAGGAATGCAGCGGAATTCGCAGTTTCTTGGGATTAGCAGGATACTATCGCAAGTTTATCAAGGGCTTCTCTTAGATTTCAGTTCCATTGATAGCCCTGACCAAGAAGAATGCGAAGTATGTGTGGAGTCCTGAGTGTCAGAGGAGCTTTGATCAGCTGAAGGAGGCCCTTATTTCAGCGCCAGTGTTATCTATGCCGGTGGATCATGAGGAGTTTGTAGTTTACACAGATGCTTCCCTGAGAGGTTTGGATGCAGTTCTGATGTAGGGTGGCAGAGTTATCGCTTATGCATCGAGGCAGTTGAAGGCTTATGAGCAGAACTATTTGACGCATGATATGGAGCTTGCAGCAGTAGTGTTCGCATTGAAGATTTGGAGGCACTACTTATAAGGAGAGAAGTGTCAGATTTTCACCGACCACAAGAGCCTCAAGAAACTTCTTCACCCAGAAGGAGCTGAACATGAGGCAGCGCAGATGGTTAGAGTTGGTTAAGGACTATGACTGTGACATTAGCTACCATCCGGGTAAAGCTAATGTAGTAGCGGACGCTTTGAGCCGGAAGACTGCAGTAGTGGCATGTTTTTCAGTTGAGAGGCACAATACAAGCTGAGATTCAAAGATTAGGTCTGGAGTTTTATTCAAGAGACTGTTCATCGAGTTTGGCAGTGCTCACTATTCAGCCGACTCATAGAGAGAGGATTAGAGACGGGCAGGCCTCCGATGAGCAGTTACAGCAGTGGAGACAACGAGATGAGGCCAAAGGACGAGGTTTGTACACAGTTGAGGATGGGATAGCCCGTTTCAGAGGCCGTATGTGGGTACCAAGTATTGGACAGTTGAGAGTCGAGATCTTATCTGAGGCTCATGCATCCACGTACTCCATCCACCCAAGGAGTATGAAGATGTATAGAGATTTGCAGACGCTGTATTGGTGGCCGGGGATGAAGAAGGATATTGGGAGATTCATGTCTGAGTTCTTGACTTGTCAGCAGGTCAAGGCGGAGCATCAACGATCGGTAGGGTTGTTGCAGGCACTCCCTATTCCCGAGTGGAAGTGGGAGCATATTACGATGGATTTATTGGTTGGATTTCCCAGGAGTCCCAGAGGGTACACGGTGATATGGGTGATTGTGGACAGACTCACCAAGTCAGTACATTTCTTACCCGTGAAGACTACTTTCACCCTGACACAGTACGCAGAGCTCAACATCAGAGAGGTTGTCATACTGCATGGCATACCGGTCTCTATTATGTCTGACAACCCTGACACAGTACGCAGAGCTCAACATCAGAGAGGTTGTCATACTGCATGGCATACCGGTCTCTATTATGTCTGACAGAGACACCCGATGTATGTCTGTATTTTGGAGGAGCTTACATTCCGCCTTGGGGACTAGATTGTCGTTCAGTATAGCGTTTTCATCCACAGACAGACGGATAGTCAGAGAGGGTCATCCAGATTCTAGAGAATTTGCTAAGAGCTTGTGTGATTGATTTCCAGGGTACGTGGGACTTGAGATTGCCGCTGGTATAGTTCACGTACAACAACAGCTCATGCATCGATTGGGATGTCTCCGTATGAGGCGCTGTATGGGAGGAGATGCAGATTTCCCGTGCACTGGGACGAGGTAGGAGAGAAAGTTCTTCCTGGGCCGGAGTTAGTGCAGCAGACAGCAGATATTGTGACGAGGATTCGGGATCAGATGAGGATAGCCCAGATTCGTCAGAAGAATTATGCCGATCAGAGACGACGAGATCTGGAGCGCTGTTGGGGATCATGTGTTTGTGAGGATATCACCCATGAATGGCGTAATGCGCTTTGGCCGGAGGGGCAAGCTCAGCCCGATGTTTATTGGGCCATTCGAGGTTTTGGAGAGGGTAGGTACTTCGGCATACCGTGTAGTGTTACCACCCAGCTTGTCAGCAGTTCATAATGTGTTCCACATCTCGATGTTGCGGAAGTATGTTCCGAATCCGTCACACGTCTTGGATTTTGAGCTGCTCTAGTTGGCCAGACTTATCATTTGAGGAGCGACCGGTGCAGATTATAGCACAAGAGGAGCGCAGGCTGAGAGCACGGAGTATTCCGATGGTCAAGGTCTGGTGGCAGAATCACTCAAAGGATGAAGCTACCTGGGAGACCGAGGCCGATATGCGGACGCGCTATCCAGAGCTTTTCGGTCCGTAACTCAATTTCTGAAATTTGGGGGTTTTATGATTATTTTGGAGGGGAACCCGTTTTTCGTCGATACAGGCTGTTTTATTGGATTTTAAGGTGATTTAAAATTTGAGAGGACTTTGAAAATTAGCCATTTTAAAAGCCAAGTCAAAGTTTTAATTATCTTATCAAATTAAGTGAGGGTCAAATGTGTCAAAAGTTTCTTCATTTTTTTAATTAAACTATAGGGGTCAATTATGTCACATTCCATTGTCTCAAAACACCAAAAAAATTAATCAAAACCTAGCTAAAGCCTCCACTCCCTCCTCCCTACATCAAGTCCCCCTCCTCCCCTCTCAAAGTTTGAAAATTGCAAGATCTTGGTGATTCAAAGGCGGTCCGATCCCTATCTCGTGTTCTCTACGTCGGTAACTCGTAGATCTCAATTTTCTCCGAGCCAGGCATGTGGTATCGATTTATTTTCTCACCATTTAAACTATATTAAACTTTTTTTAATGATTTGATGCATGAATTGTATGAGACTTGCCATGATCTACGTTTTATGTTCTTGATCCATGCATGACTTATGAAGTTCCATCATATTTTTTATTGTTTCTTGCATTGCTTCGATTGAGGGGCTGTTCATGGGACTATGGCTCGCATATAGGTGGTTCATGGTGGTCCTAGGGAGGGCTAGTAGTGGTCCTAGGGAGGGCTAGTAGTGGTCCAAGGTTGGGAAATTATGGCTGAACCATCGGCTATTTTAGAAACACCGCACGCTGCGTGTTTATGGGCAGCTCTGTGCATCCCTTTCTCACGGCCCGTGCTTCCTCGTGGGGCCGTGGTTGGGACCGTGGCTGGTCTGGTTAGGACCAGCTGGACATGGGGGTGGTTCAGCCAGCAGGGCTCCGGCCACGGCGGCCGGAGCAGGTCGCACGTTAAAGATTGGCGGCGGCTGGTCGCGTTGCATGGTTGTGTGCATGTGTTTGTGTGTAGGGTTGTGAGGTGTTGGTTCGGTTCAATTGAAACGGTTTGGCCTGTTTGGTTGGACTGGGTCGAGTAGTCGAGTCTCGAGTCAAATTGTTTTAATGTTTGTCCGAGTTATTTTAATTATGGACCGATTTTTTAAGTCAAAAATCCAATTTTAAAGAAAATGGTCAAAGATTTTAATCGAGTCAAACTTTAAATTTAATTGTCTTGATGTTTATTTTCAGTTTTGAAGTCAAAATTGGAGTCTTTTTGGATTTTTTTTATTAAGTAAAAATTGACCATGAGATCTTAACCGGGTCAAAATTGGTCATTTGGGTCAAAATTGATTAAGCTATCCTTTTTAAAAGTCAAAATTGGTTAAATTGATTTTTAAGTCAAAATTGATTTTGAAAGTAGTCAAAATTAGTCCTTTGATTTTAAAGTCAAAATTGATCGTTTATTTTAAAGTCAAAATTGGTCTTTGATTTCAAGGTCAAAATTGGTCAATTGATTTTTTATTAGTCAAAATTGGAATATTTTAGGGATGTTAAAGGTGAATTTTAAAGTTATGGGCTAAGTCCAAATTTTTAAGTTAAGTCTATAATTAGTGGGCCAGACTCCTGAACCAGTCCTAGACCGAAGTAGAAAATGTAGAAGCCCGTGAATGTATATTTAATTATATATATAGTATACTACGTACGTAAATGTTTTAAAGGAAATGATTAAATATACATTGACGGGCTAAGCTTTTAAATTGCATCATGAGATTCTATGAAACGATCAGGCATGATTTTTTTTAAGATAAAACCCGAAGGATTGATGTGATGTGGCAAAGTTTAATGATGGGAGCTAGCCGGGTAGCGGGGCCCGTGGTCCCCTGTTTTGATGTATGATTATTAGCCTATGGATCCATGTGATCGCGACATGGTGAAGTGGCATAGTAGGTGCTTGGGATGCCGAGGTAAGGTCGGATGAACCGGACCGCCACGTACGTTGGTTATTTCGACTGATCAGTCACACGCCTTCTCCCATTCACTGATACGACTCATACATGTTTCATGTTACTTTATTTCATGCCTTATGTACGCTATATGTTATGATATGTTATGAAATGTACGAACAAGGTTTTAAGATCATCCATGCATGCATGTTTTAACGTATTTTATTACAAGTATGTGCTTGCATGTGACTTTACGTATATGTACCTTGTTATTTTAAAAGATAGAGCTTGCTGAGACTCTAGGCTCACTAGGTTTAAATGATGAAGGTGATGACCTCGTGACTTTACCCCGACTGGCGATGAGGACCTCTGAGCGTCCGTTGCAGCAGTACCCCATGGCTGCTACGATGTCTTTATTTACGTCATGATACATGTTTACGACATTTATTTACATGTTATGTTCCGCACTTTTTCATACTCTGATTTTTAACCAACATTGACGATTTAATGTTTTCGAGGTATTGATTTTATTCATGTTATAAAATGATGATTTCGAAAATGTTCAAAGGAAACGAGCCATAGTCTTTTCAGTTTATTTATTCCACACATTTTCAAAAAACAAAATTTCTAGAGTAATTTTGGTTTCAGATAAAGACCTTGAATGCACTATAGTATATTTTAGATGTGATAATAGATTTTATGGCTATCATGAAATACATCTTATAGTCATCGTGTGTTCTAAATGAGTTCCTAGTCGATTGGCCATCCAAAAGACTATAAGTGTGAGACCCGAAAGATTATTTGATTAATTGGGTTAATTAATCAGGTTTTGGATAAACAAGATTTGGCTTGAACAGATCTGAGATGGATCAGCTTTGAGTTGGTATGCTTGGTGAGCGTATCGGGTTTCTATATTTTATTTTGAACAGCTCTGGACAGTTGTAGGGTTCTACGGGGTAGTAATCATATTTGGAGAGTTGAGAAGTGCTGGTTGCTGGCTTCAGTTTCAGAGCTGGTTGTTTTAATTGCGGCTAGAGGTGAAATCTGGTTACCGTAAGCCATGCAGTGAATGCTGGTTTAATATCCTGCACGGGTAGCGACACGCTGTCGTTTAGAGGAAATCAGATTTGAGATGCGTTAGTTGTTAGCTCTGTGTGAATCGGCTTAGTTCGAGGGTTTGGTATAGATCGGTTTCGGGTAGTATAGACCAGAAGGCAGTGCGAACGTCGTTGTGGATATCAGTGAACGTTGGTCAGTGTTGATATCAGATCTGGTGTTTCAAATCTGGGTGTTTTGGCTCGGAGCGATGCGAGGCCATTTAGAGAGACACGTGTATGTGTTAATTGGTTAGTGGTGCGACGTCGTTTGGTTGTGGCGCACATGTTTAGAGTATGGTCCAGATCTGGAGTGATACTCAGATCTGAGCGGGTATCAGCTTTGAGCTAGTGTTGTCGGTGGTTACTATTCATCAGATTTGGGGAACGTAGGTGGTATATATAGAAGACTTTGACCATTCGAAGACGATATTATTTCTCGACACTTAGTAATATTTCCCGTAACTTTACCCTGTCGCGATACCCTAGCTACTGTTCACCAAACCTTATCTTATCCGATTGCCGACGGTAGAAGACTCAGATTGAAGCAAGAGTGGTAGCACTGTGTTCCACTTGCAAAGGCGCTTCGTTATATACGGCTTTCGATGGCGTGGGTTAAGTTGGAAGAAGATCGCGAAAGAAGCTACCTTGTGTAGTCTGTTAGCATTTCGCCAGATTTGCTTTTCCGTTCAGGTAGTGCTTTCGGGTAAGAGCTAGATCCTCCCTTACGCTTCGATTAGAGCTGTCTGTTGTGCTAGAAGGGGTAGAGCTGGTTAAGCTCGTAGCTCCCAGTTCAAAGTTCTGTGCTACCATCCCTGAGTTTTTCCGTTGTTGTTTGACTTAGCAGGTTCAGATTTGAGTACTGGGGACTTCGATTGTGGTAATTGTAGCTCAGAAAGCTAAGGTACGGATGTGAGCTTGTTCTATAGATTTGGATTGAGCATGGATATTACGTGTGTTGCTGTGTATGCTCTGTGTTGTTATTTCTTGCTTCTGCCCTGTGTTTATTGTGAGTACCAGGATCTTTAGCCGTTCCTTGCTATGCTAATCTGTGAGTACCAGGATTCTTATTTTGAGGACGAGCGGCAATACCGTGCTCCTCATCTCCCTGCTGGGTTGTTGATAGCCGCTATGAACTGAGTGGTTAGCTCCCACGTCTCATGAGTTGGGCAATGGTAGGTTGAGTGATTTGTTATGCATCTGGTACTGTGTGTTGAGACGAGTGGGTAGCTCTCATATGCTCACACACGTCGTGGCCACAATCTTTCAGTTGATCTGTATCAGTTTTTGAGCAGTTTCTTGAGATCCTTTGGCTCCCTGCCTTCGGTTTTAGCCTTGTTCTCATGCATAGCATTTGCATATTATCTTCTTCTATCTATTAGCTGTTTTTCAGTTGCTCGGTACTCGGGTTTGACTCCATGTCCCTCTGGGGCTGGTTGTTTTGTTTTCCTGTGCGTGTTTCAGGTTATCATGCTTTCTCAGCTGGACGTGGAGTTGATCCAGCTGGTAGTGCCCCGGGAGGTGGATAGAGTGTCCCAGTTATATATAGTATATACATGTTATATTGTATTGTATATATTTGAGCGAGAGACTCATCATGGATCCTTTGGTTTGTTGATAGGGAGTCACTCAATGTTTGTATTGCTGTTGGTTATTGTATTGGGTTTTCAGTTGTTGTAAACAAAAATTTTTGGATAGCAATGTAATTTTTAAAGTATATTTCTAAGTCAGGCCAAAGCGAAAAATTTTAGCCACTTTTAAATGCTTCCGCGTTGTTTATTGCGTGTTTTATCTGTTGGGGATCCGGATCCGCCCCCCGGCGAGGCAGCGGAAGAACATAGAATAAAAGCCGGGAGACGATCAATACGAAAAATTCAAAAACAAACTACGATATTCATAGGATGTTTTAGACGATTACCTTGCTGGCACTTGTGCCTGGCTCCAACCGTAGTTACAATAACGTCGGCTCTTCTTGGTAGATTGCGGTAGAAATCGCCAATCCGGTCCACGACCAGAACCGAGACTCCTTCGTCAGCCTGCACTAGAAGCACTGACGAATTCTGCACGAACGGATTCTCCTCGTCGAATCGGCCGGAATGAATTCCGGCGACTCGAGGCGGCGGCGGCGGCGGCGTGTGTAGAGAGGAGGGGAGGCGGCTAGGCACTTTTAGGGTTAGGGTTGTGATGAGTTAATCAAGTTTTAATCAAGTCTCTTAAGTATATATAAATAGATTAAGTGTTGGACTCGGACCGGACCAACGGGCCCGGGTCAACAATGAACATTCAGTTCATCTCCACCACCGAGACTTCATCGTAACTCCGATCGCCGATCAGATCGGACCGATCGACTCAGTTTCCGAAACTGAATAATATGATCTGAAAAACCGTTTTTCAGAACCCCAGT
>KV016323.1:78014-88814 GCA_001598015.1 Dorcoceras hygrometricum
TCATATTGATCAGATCCGGGAAACCTGGCTCTGATACCACTGTTGGGGATCCGGATCCGCCCCCCGGTCAGGCAGCGGAAGAACAAAAAACATAGAACCTGGAGGCGATCAATACGAAAAACAATTGTACATTCTACGACATTCATAGGATGTTTAGCGAGTTACCTCTCTGGCACTTGTGCCTGGCTCCAACCGTGATTACAATAATCCGGCTCTTCTCGGTAGATTGCGGTAGATACGCCAATCCGGTCCACGACCAGTACGTATCAACATACATAGGGTGTTTTAACGAGTTACCTGTCTGGCACTTGTGCCTGGCTCCAACCGGTGTTTCAAGAACCCGGCTCTTCTCGGTAGATTGCGGTAGATACGCCAATCCGATCCACGACCAGATTCGAGATTCCTTCGTCAGACTGCACTAGAAGTCCTGACGAGATCAGCACGATCGGATTCTCCTCGAAAAACTAGGCCGGAACAAATTCCGGCGAAGTTGGCGGCGGCGCACGGCGGCGGCGGCGGCGAGAGAAGGGAGAGAGGCGGTGTTTGCTTAGGGTTAGGGTTGATAGATTTGAGTCAACTATGAAGTGTAGTTTGTGTTAATGAAGTTGTTGTGATTAAGTCTAATAATAATCACATTATATAGACTTAACAATGGACTTGGACCGGCCCACCGGGCCCGGGTCCAAATGACGATATCCATTGCTGCGAATTCATCGTAACTCCGATCGCCGATCAGATCGGACCGATAGATTCAGTTTCCAAAACTGAATGTTATGATGTGAAAAACAATTTTTCAGATTATCAAACCCCAAATAGCAAAATGACCGTTTTGCCCCTCAACAGAGTCAAATCCCGGTTTGACCCCTGTTGACTTTTAGGAAGTCGCACTTCCCGAAATCCTCTTCTCGTGCGCAACACATTGAGCTGAGTATACGTGTGGGAATCTCGAATCTAGTACTTGTGTGACCCTCAATGGTTCAGGGATACAGCTAGCCGTGGGCCCACAACCATTGTGGCTCCGGAATCACAATTCCGGACCTGCCCAATGGATCATGGTAAAGCGTCTAGCAACATCGCCCCATGATCCCCTAGGTATCACTGATAGTGCCTGCAAGAACCAGTCGGTCGTGGTTAGCGTACAGTACGGTCCTTTCAATCCATATATCCCGATCAGATCAAACAATACACAGCCATGTTCACCAAAACATCCTAGAAGCCTCACATTATATCTCAGCAACTTCCAAGCTATCACAAGCTCAAAATCCGTACCTCACTTTCTGTGCAACGATTACCACAATTAAAGGCCCGTGAAATCTAATCCTGACTTGCTGAACACACGCAAGATACAGGGAAAACATCAACAAAAGCTCACGGCCAACTACAGAAAGTCACTGCTGGGAGTCCTACGCTCAACCAGCAACTAAAACCCTAATACAACTTAACAGGAAGCTCAATTCAAGGCTAGGAACAAGATCTCATCACAAATTCGAAAGGCTACCTGAACGCACAACCACACGGAAGAAAGGCTGTAGCTTCGAGATTTCGCTCTAGCCCACTACAGCCTCCAAAAGGGCTATCAATCGAAAGAGCTTTCAAGAGAGGAGTCCAACGCTACCTCAAACATGATGAACGGTGGCCGGAATCAACGTGAATTCGCCGGAGAAACTCACGGTGAACAGTACTAGGGAACAGAGGTCGACAATCGAAAGAATATTTCTCTAAGTATGGGATCTGGAAGTCAAAATCGAATACCAATTCTTCCTTAAATACATCTCGTAGCTGTTGAAATCTGGTTAAAATGACCACCGACAAAACCAGCAGTCGCGTAACAACCAACGGCTGATAAACATATACCAGACGCCATAATCAAAATGCTACGTTCCAACTAATTTATACGGCGTCGTATAGCCCAACAGCTGGATTCCTTACAAACCAAAAGCTGGTACCAGATGTCGTGTTCCAATTAAATCAAACGGCGTCTCATAACCCCAGCGTCTGGATTTCTTAGCGTTAACCAAAATGACGTAGCACATCTTACGCCATCCATTCGCTAACTCTCACGCAAAACAACCAGACGCAAGCTACAGGAAAGTTGACTGGCGTTGACGTCTGATCTCAACGAAACAAACAACCAGACGACGCACACGCCAACAAATCTCTCGCAGCTGGTACCCAAAACGGCGTCGAACCAACTTAACTAAACGATGTCGTTTCCCGCTCGATACAAAACACGCTAAAACAACGTCTGATCACAAAACGTCGCTACCAGACTTAACCTAAACGACGACGTTTTAGATCTATATCGCCACCAATTACACACTTGCAACTGGATTTCACCACCGACCAGCTTTCACCACAAAACCAGATCTCACCACAAAATACCGAAGTTTCCATAATTGCTTCAAGCACCGATTAATCCAACAATTAATCTCATTATTGATTTCCAGGTCTCATAATCGCCAACCTCAAATTCTAACGGTCTGCGTCGCTTATTAGCATAGCTACATATCTATCTTGCGCAGCTTTCATCCTACTCCGAATCAAATCAATCTGATCTTTCATGTGCTGCACAAATTTAGGAGTAGATAGTTGTTTCTCACCAACTTCTTCCCAAAAAACGGGAGATCTGCACTTGCGACCATACAAAGCTTCAAACGGAGCCATTCCAATGGTCACTTGGTAGCTGTTGTTATACGAAAACTCAACTAAGGACAAAGCATCCTGCCAGCCACCACTGAAATCCATCACAACTGCACGCAGCATATCTTCTAAAGTCTGAATGGTCCTCTCAGAATGGCCATCTGTCTGGGGGTGATATGACGTACTCATAGCCAACCTCGAATCCATTGCTGCTTGCAAACTCTTCCAAAATCTAGAGGTGAATCTCGAATATCTATCTGACACTATCGAAACAGGCACTCCATGCAACCTAACCACGTGGTCGACATACAACTTCGCCATTTTCTTCATCGAACACCTCACATCATAGAGAATGAACTAGGCTGACTTCGAGAGTCTATCAATCACCACCCAAATCGCATCGCATCCCCTACTCGATCGAGGGAAATGAGTCACAAATTCCATGGCGATGTGCTCCCAATTCCATTGGGGCACCTCTAAACTCTGCAACAATCCACCAGGTCTCATTCTCTCAGCCTTAACCTGCTGGAAATTCAGACACCGAGCAACAAAACCAGAAATGTCGCTCTTCATGCCTTCCCACCAGTAGTGAGACTTTAAAGCATGGTACATCTTCTTCTCCCTCGGATGCACGCTATATCGACTGCAATGCGCTTCATTCAAAATAGTCTCTTTCAAATCAATCAAGTTCGGAACTACTAACCTTCCTCAAAATCTTAGACATCCATCAGAAGCAACAGAGAAATCTCCTGACAGACCATTCCGGGCTTTAATCTTCAACTCATGGATATACGGATCAGTCCTCTGCGCCTCCCTGATGTCAGTCACAATCTATGGTTCAACCTGAATCGAAGAAACTATGAAATACTGATCACCCGACTGGAATCGCCAACCAGAAGTACTCGACTGCTCGTGGACTCTCGAGATACTCAAGGATGTCAGCATCGCAGGCTGGGCTTTTCTACTCAAAGCATCAGCAACCAAATTCATCCGCCTAGGCTGATACTGTATTTCACAATCAAAATCCTTTAGCAACTCCATCCAACGACGTTGCCTCATATTCAAATCTGACTGGGTGAATATATACTTCAAACTTTTGTGGTCGGTGTACACCACAAACTCCTCACCATAAAGGTAGTTTCGCCATATCTTCAAGGCAAACACAATCGCAGCCAACTCAAGATAATTAACGGGGTATCTCGTCTCATGAGGCTTCAACTGTCGAGACGCATAAGAAATCACGTACCCGTTCTGCATCAAAACACATTCCAAACCACTCAGAGATGCATCGGATCACACCACAAAACCTCCAGAAGCCAAAGGCAAGGCCAAGACAGGAGCAGTAGTCAACTTCTCCTTCAGCATCTGGAAACTCGACTCACACTCATCAGTCCAAACAAACTTTCTATCCTTCTGGTCAACTGAGTCATCGGCCTGGCTATTGAAGAAAATTCTCAATGAAACGCCTATAATAGCCAGCCAATCCCAAGAAGCTACGGATCTCGAAAACATTCCTAGGTTGCTCCCAGCTAAGAACTGCTTCGACCTTACTAGGATCCACAGAAATCCCTTGTGTTGAAATTACATGACCCAAGAAAATAACTCTGTCTAGCCAAAATTCACACTTGCTGAACTTGGCGTACAATTGTGAGTCTCTCAGTCTCTGCAACACTAGCCTCAAGTGCTCTTTATGCTCTCAGAAACTCCTCAATACACCAAGATGTCATCTATGAAGACTATCACGAATCAATCGATGTACTCGCTAAAGACGCGATTCATCAAGTCCATGAAAATAGCAGGAGCATTCGTCAATCCAAACGGCATCACAAGAAACTCATAATGCCCGTATCTCATCTGGAATGCTGTCTTCGCTACATCAGCGTCTCTAATCCGCAACTGATGATAGCCAGATCGCAAATCAATCTTTGAGTACACGGCCGATCCTTGCAACTGGTCGAACAAGTCATCAATCCTCGGCAACGGATACTTGTTCTTCACCGTCGCTTTGTTCAACTGTCGGAAATCAACGCACATCCTCATAGACCCATATTTCTTCTTCACGAAAAGAATCGGAGCTCCCCAAGGCGACATACTTGGTCGAATGAAGCCTCTCTCAAGAAGATCTCTCAACTGATCCTTGAGTTCTTTCAACTCCTCTGGCGCCAATCGATACGGAGCTCTAGAAATCATGGTCGTACCAGGCACCAACTCAATACTGAAGTCGATCTCTCGCCTCGGAGGGAATCCAGGAATCTCTTCTGGAAACACATCTGGGAACTCTTGAGCAATCGGAACATCGCTTAACTCCACTCTCGACTCACGGGAAACATCTAGGGCATAGATCATAAACCCTGAATTCTCCAGCGACAACAAACTAAACATCTCCATGGCGGACACCATAGGAATCTTAGGTCGCGCATCAGCACCATAGAACTCCCATTTCTCTCTAGATCGAGGCCGAAACCTCACCACACCATGGAAACAGTCTACAGTAGCTCTATATTCAGTCAACACATCCATAACCAAGATACAATAAAAATCTCTAATTCCCAAAACAATCAGATTGGTCACTAAGACATGCTCATCAAATCTAATCACACAATGGGGAAGAACTCAACCCATGCTCATGCACAAACAACTCAGAAATAAAAGGAGTGTGACGCTCCTGTATCAATTAAAACTCTCGCAGGGAAATCAAAGATAGAACATGTACCTGCGATAAACATACCAGGTGTCTCCTCAGCCTTATCTCTCATCAGGGTATCCACCTGTGCCTGCTGCAAAGGAACCAAAGACTGTCCACTCAACAAAGGACATACTCTCCGATAATGTCCAGGTTGTCCACATTTATTGCAAATACCTTGCACACCACGGCACTGTGAAGTCATATTCTTCCCTCCGCACTGTCCACAAGACACGCTGCTAGAACCACTGCCACCAGAACTCACAGAACCAGAGGAACTCGAATTCGCCTTCTTCTTGAACTATGCTGCAAAAAACGTCGAAGCATTCGTCCGCTGAAACCTAGATAGGACCAACTCCATCTCACCTATCTGTCTAGTAACGTTCTCAACCTGATGAACATCATCATCACTACCTGCCCTAGACTCCTCCGCAGTACATCTAGTCGTCCTACCTCTTCCTCTCCTCGGCAGCATCTAAACAATTCTAGAGGTAAGATCTCACAGCAGATATATCACATAGACAGAATAAAGGTCACATAAGTCATATAGTCAATCAAAATCAAATCAAAACTCTGTACCTAGACTCGAGTGTGATCAAAGGAAATCCAGCTTATCCCAGTTTAAGCTCTGATACCAAAAATGTCAGGCCCCGTACTAATCACTCAAGATTAACGCACAAACAAGCACATAATCACGGAAGCATAAAAACAGGGCTTAAAAAATTTTTTCGAATAGTTGGGCCTGAACTCAAACAATCATTCAAAATATTCATAATCAAAATACGAGTTAACTCAAACTTATATAATAACAGGCAATAACAAGTATCAAATCAGATACAGATCCCCAATACATAAAAACACAGGGCATCCCCTGGTTCAATACATAATACACATATAACTGGGACTCAAAGTAACGTGGATCGATTAGCTGGCACTCCACTCTGTCCAGCCTGACTACCTGAAGATCCTGCAAATGGGAAACGCAGACCCAAAAGACACAAAAGCAGGAAAAGAAATACGAGGTCAAGCCTCAGTATTAAGAGCCATCAAAACAGCAAATCATGCAACATGCTATAAATCAAGTTATGAAATGCATGAGGGCTATCAATGGATCGGTCATCAAGACCAGTGTATCAACTGGCAAATCATCTCACGTCGAGCCTCCATACCACGGTGTATCAACCGGGAAATCATCGGTCCGTGATCTTTGAGGCCCGTCAGCCCATCACAGCTCGGTGGTAGACACTCGAATCCGGCAGTCACCACTCCGATGATAGCGTTGGACCTTTCGGGAACGACACATCTGTCGGCCAGTCACAACGTGGCTCTCAATCAAGACATCAATCAATCAATCAATCAATCTGGCTCAAGATGTATGCATGAATGCCATTCAATAATCAATTCTAAATGCATACAATAACAATACGTGAAAACAGAACATCAATAACCAGATCAGGTAAAATTTGTTCACGTAATTCAGCCATCAATTCAACACAGAATTCATAACACGAAATACAGCCATGTCCACGCTCAAAGCTGTTAGAGCTGCTCAATTTGTACCTCACAGCTTCAATCTACCTCAACAAATTCCTCAAAGGCACGGCAGAACTTAGCCTAAGCAAATCAGCTTTCTCCTGACCTCCTCAACCTCGGTAGAAGATATCCTATACCTTAAATTCAAGCTTCCAGAAGAACAAAAGAACACACGGTTCAGATCTCACAAAAAGCTTCGAACAAACAGGTTCTTCGCGCTTCTCTCCAACGCCGACTCAGGCCTCCTAGCAAGTATCAATCGAAAGAGCAACTCAAGGAGAATCCAGCGCCACCAATCTCGTTCAAAACAACGGCTGGAAGCCACAGAAATCTAGGGAAGAAATGTTAGGGTGAACAATAGCTATCGAGGGTTTCGAAGATGAAGATAAGAAATATCGGGTGGAAAAAAATTCTCTATGTGTCGCTCAACACTTGTATATATAAATCTCCATACAACAGCTGTTGTTCCCCTAAACCAGACGTCAGGTAATGCTACAGTAGAAATCTTACAACTTAATCCAACGTTTATTCTCAACGGGAACAGCCGACACCAACAGACGTTGCACTTCAATTACACAACATCAAACGACTCCGTACCAACTAATCAAAACGACATCGCGTAGGCTCACATCTGAACCCAACATTTACTCTCGCAACTGCCTCAGCTGATACAATCAGACGTTGTCACGCTTCGCTACTCATCCAAACGACGAAACATCAAGGTTCCTGCTAAATAACTCAAAAACACGTAGCAGCGCTCCAACAGCTGAGAACAGATCTCTCTCAAAACAACCAGCAGCTGAATATTAAATAATATCAAAACGACATAGCATCACTTCCTCAGCTACCAGCAGATCTCTCTCTCCCATTGACCAACAGCTGAACACGCTAGCTAACTCAAACGACGTCGAAGAGGGACACGTCACCATTGCTGTCAAAAGCTGATCAAACCAACGCCTGGTCATATCAAAGCATAAGATCCCTCTCCAGCTGATGACCAACACAACCAACAGCTGGATTCTGTTACACACTCACTGCTGAGTTGACTAACGTTGACATCTGATCAATTCTGGAAAACTAAGCACTGCTGACTTCCTCGCGCAACAGCTCACAACTGTTCACGCTACTACTGAGCGCCAACAGCTGAATGATCACAAATTCTCGCGCAAGAACGCTGCTGGCCTAACTGCTTCCAGCGATGATCCTCACTGCTGAAACACTACTGGAAACACTTCCCGCTAGGAAATGCAACTACTGAACTTCAAATTCACTGCTGATTTCACCCGTTAACCAGAAATCACAATTTTCGTGACTAATCTTAATCCAAAAGCTTATTAACCATTTAAATCATACTTAACAAATTCTAGTCCTCACATGGTCTGTGCTAATATAGGTACTATAGACCAGATCGGATCTGTGTGAGTGATCCAAGTTGCTTGTGTATTGCTTCGAGTATCTGAGCTGGTCATCTTAGCTCCGTGCTGGATAGAAGTAGCATATCCCCAAGCTGGTACAGTAAAGAGGTCTGAGCTGGTTTGACTTTTACTGTAGCTATTGTTGGAGACTATATATATGTGTTGACCAACACTTAGCCATTTTTAGACCACATATACATATCCTTATCCTCTCCCATATATCCCGACACTTTTTATCCAAGCCCTCGTGCTACTGTTCACCCGATATCTATAGTGGTACTATAGATCCGCTTGTTGCTAAGAGTTGGATTAATTCTATGGAAGTGATTTTTGAGTACCTTCAGATTCCAGATTTAGATAGGCCAAGGTGCGCTATCTATATGCTAAGAGCTAATGCAAGGATCTGGTTGGAGGGAGAAAAGCTATCTATAGATTTGGCAAATCTCTCGTGGGAAGAATTCAAACTAGTGTTATTTGAGCAATACTTCACAGCAGACAAGAAGTCTGTGTTGAAGCGAGAGTTCTTGACCTTGAAGCAAGGGAGTCTGACTGTGCAAGAGTACGTACAGAAGTTTGAGAGAGGCTGTTACTTTGTACCTCTTATTGGGAGGGACCCTGAGGAGAATCTGAGCCACTTCGTGGAAGGATTGAGACCTACATTCAAGTTGAATGTTAGATTAGCAGGACCCAGATCTTACAGGGAGGCAGCAGATAAGGCCCTGTGAGTGGAGAGGGATTGGAAGGATGTGGAGCAGGAGAGACAGCAGAGGAGGCAATCCTTTCAGCAGGCAGATTCGAGGCCGTTTAAGAAGCAGAATAAGAACCAACAGCGACCCCAAGAGCCAAAACCGATACCAGCCCAACCTATCAGTGGATTGAGACCTACATTTAAGTTTAATGTTAGGTTAGCAGGACACAGATCTTTCAGGGAGGCAGTAGATAAGGCCCTGCGAGTGGAGAGGGATTGGAAGGATGTGGAGAAGGAGAGACAGCAGAGGAGGCAATCCTTTCAGCAGGCAGATTCGTGGCCATTTAAGAAGCAGAATAAGAACCAACAGCGGCCTCAAGACCAAAACCGATACCAGCCCAACCTATCAGTGCTGTACCAGTTGGTAGTGGTAAGCCGGTTTGTCCCAAATGCCATAAGAATCACCCGAGACAATGCAAAGCTGGCCAAAAGCGGATGTTATAGGTGTGATGCTCAAGGCCACATCTCTAAGTTCTGTCCTCAGTCGAAAAAACTGGTGCCCAGCAGAGCTTACGTCATGACAGCTGAACAAGCTAACCCAGATTCTACGATGATTAAAGATTGTGGTTGCTTGTTTGTCCTCCTTTGCCCTGCTAGATTCAGGTGCGACCCATTCTTTTATAGCTGAGGATTTTTCTAAGAAGTTACCGCGTAAGACAGAAAGATTGTCTATAGGTTATTGCGTAACTGTTCCATCAGGAGAAGAGCTGATTAGCTTGTTGCATATATCGTGACTTAGAGCTTAAACTTCAAGGACATATAGTTACCGCCAATTTGATTGTCTTACCCATTCCCGAGTTCAATTTGATTTTGGGAATAGACTGGTTATCCAGATATGGAGTAGTGATCGATTTTAAGTTTAGTATAGTAGTTTTGAATCTGTCGACAGGATCTCAGATTTCATTCAGGTCTGACCAACTTCAGAGAGTTCCTCGCTTAGTCTCAGGCTTGAAGGCCCAACGCTGTTTAAGGAAAGGTGGAGTGGGGTTCCTAGTAAGTTTATCTTCTCTAGCTGTTTCTAGTAAACCCCAACTTCCAGATGTGGAGGTGGTGAACGAGTTCCCAGAAGTGTTTCCAGAAGACATCAGTGGCTTACCTCCAGATAGGGAGATAGAGTTTGCTATCGACTTAGTGCCTGGAGCAGCTCCGATTTCTAGACCTCCCTATAGGCTTGCTCCTGCAGTAATGAAAGAACTGAAAGAACAAATTCAAGATCTGTTGGATAAGGGATTTATTCGACCTAGAACGTCACCGTGGGGAGCCCCAGTTCTGCTCGTTAAGAAGAAAGATGGGAGTTTCCGATTGTGTATAGATTATCGAGAACTGAATAAGCTGACCATTAAGAACAAGTACCCTTTACCTAGGATTGAGGAATTGTTTGATCAGGGAGCAGCAGTGTTCTCTAAGATAGACTTATGATCTGGATACCATCAGCTGAAGATTAAAGAGTCCGATGTTTATAAGACAGCTTTTAGGACCAGATATGGTCATTATGAGTTTTTAGTAATGCCTTTTGGATTAACAAATGCTCCATCTGTTTTTATGGATCTGATGAATAGAGTTTTCCAGCCCTTCTTGGATCAATTCGTGATAGTGTTCATAGACGATATCTTAGTATATTCCAAGACCAGTTCCGAGCTTGCTAGTCAGCTTCGTATAGTGTTGCAAGTTTTAAAGGACAAGAGATTGTTTGCTAAGTTTAGAAAATGTGAGTTTTGGTTGGAGAAAGTGGCGTTTCTAGGACATATCATTTCTAAGGATGGTTTATAAGTCAACCCAGC